>JACRUU010000004.1:4407134-4409634 GCA_030449085.1 Kryptopterus vitreolus
CAGATCTAGGGAATTCTGGTTGACTGTCAGGTTACGGTGATATTTGAGATATACTGGCTTCTGATTGGGTATCCACGGTGCGTTAATGTGCAATGACGACTGTCCTGTAGCACAAATGACAGAAACCCTGAAGACAGGGTTAAAGAAGAAATGTGTATCACTCACCCACTAGGGATGGCATGCTGGTCCGAGTGGCCTGGTCTTTATCAAATGTGTCTACATTGGGAATGCAGAACTGGACCAAACCACTTTCACTCTTCAGCGTTTTATTTATTTATTTTTTTTTTTTGCAAGACTTCATTTGCAGGACTTAAAGGATTAGCTGTTAACGCCTTGGTTCCGGTTACCACAGAGCACCTACAGAGTTCATGGCATGGTGGGTCCCGAGCTGATTCGGCGGCACGCAGAAGAGAGCCAACAGGATATTAGGCAGGTTGGACATAATGTTTTGGCTAATTGGTGTTGGTTAAACCGTTTTGCAGGGCTGTCTAACTCTAAATAAAGCTTCCGCTAGCTCAGTTAAACACTGGTTTTAGGAAACTAAGTATTATCTTCATACAAGCTATGAAAAACATCATGCTGATCGTTTATATAACCCAATCCCCGAAAGTGAGTAAGATTGTAAACAATAATTCCCGGATGTAAGTTTACCTATAGTTATATTTAAAAAAATTAATAAATAAAAGGGGAGGGGGTGCCGATATAAAGGCATAATTTTTTTTTCAACACCCAGATGGTGTACTGTATACACAGATAGTGTATACATTTTATTAATATTAAAAAATAATAAAAAACAAGCTTATGCAACATTATTATTAATATTGCTGATATTACAGTAATGAGAATTTGCTATGAATGTTTTTTTTTCTCCCTTATATAATCCATTACACAAATATTACCCAAAACACAGGAAAGTGAACGGAGCGTTATTCCAGTTTACTGATTTAGCGGTGCATTCAATTATTCCCTAATTATTCCCGTAGTAGTAGAGAGGAAAGGAAAGTAGAGAAAAAGGAAAATAGACACGGAATTGAAAACATAAGAGCTGTAATAAACACATTTAAAGAATTAATATAACATTTATATCAAACCTCGGTATGAACGTATTATTGACAGCAGTAAAAGAAATATTTTGCCCAGCTCTAAAGCAACATTTAAGCCTCATGCCTATAAGCCGATTAGCCTAATTAGGCATTAATTGAACGTTGGAATGTTAAGGGGAGTGTGATTGAAGTGACATTGACCATCGCATTGTGGCCGGAGCATTTCAGCGTACTGCTAATCTCCTGGGATTTTTTATTTATTTTTTTTTTTACACTCTTTAAGGTTTACACACACACTTCTCCTTGTGGAAGTATCCTGTCCATAAGTGAAATCAGAGACTAATTGCAATAAATCAAATAAGGACTTTTTTTTTTCCCCCGAGCACGAAATCATCACAAAATGCACGTTAATGATCAGATGAGTCTCATGAGCAGAACCAGGTGACAAAAGAACCAACCATTCGGACCAGAAGATATGAAACGTTACCTGCTGTTTATCATAATATGGTCTTCGCTGCATTGTAGTACAGCGGTACCTCTGTGTACGTCGTTAATTCGTCCCTCAGAAAGCGACTTTGACCGAAGCCGACGTTAACCGAACTGAATTATCCCCTTTGTCTCAGGTCACGATCGGGGAAGCAATCGGCGCGTTCCTCTAGATGGCGCTCCAGGCGAACGCGACGGAAACCGAAGGAAACGACGCCAAAATCCCGACGAAACATCCGACGTTAGCTGAAGGCGACGCACACCGAGGTACCACTGTACTTTAATTACTGGAACTATAGCCAAAATATGTGTATGTAGATGTATTTGGGGGGCGGGGGGGTGGGGGGGGTCTATTGAAAATGTAACATTTCATTTTATTTCTGATCAAAAGACCGAAATGACTCAAAAAAAAAAAAAGATTCGTTCATTTTGATGAACCGAGATTCAAAGAACCGAGTCACTAAAATGAACCACACTAATGAATCACTAATGAATTGAAACAATGACATTCGGTAGACGTTGTTTTTCACTTTATCTCGTTTATACAGCTAACAGGGAACAATGTAATAACATAATAGAAACTGAATCCCACACAGTCTAATACATTTACCTACACATGTCCTTATTATTATTATTATTATTATTATTATTATTATTATACATAATGTGAAAGTAAGTTTTTAATTGATTATTTTTTTGTTATTTATTCATTAATTTTTTGGGTGGGAGGGGGACTTACGCAATACCTCCCGCAGCTCGTCATTCACATCTTTGCGCAAAACAAACGTAAGAAAAAGCTAAGAAGCCATGAGTTGTGAGGGTTAGGGTTAGATATTAAGGTAAAGATTTCCCTTTAGAGCCGGGGGGGGGGGCCACATGAGAAATCTGAGCTGTATTCGAGGGCCGAACCAACAGCTGTATTCGAGGGCCGAACCTGAGATGAGGTGTAAGTACGTTCGATATTTTTTCCA
>JACRUU010000004.1:4417134-4429634 GCA_030449085.1 Kryptopterus vitreolus
CGAGGATGGACAAGTAGGATGTTCGTGTAGCATGTAGGGTGTTCCGGAGACGAGTTGGAGGAAAAGAAGAAGCCCGAGGAGGAGGTTTGTGTATGAGGCGAGAGAAGACATGCCGGTACTTGGGGTTATATGTACTGTAGCGGACAGTTGTATGGCGATCCCCTGTGGCGCCCCCTAGTGTGAGCAGCCGGAATAGCGTGATCTATACAAAGTGCATATAATTTTAATCAGCTCATTATTTTCATCAAAACCAATTACTAATGACATAACATAGTAGTAACATCATCCTTTTTTTTATACCACCAAACCCTTTTTTTTTTAAAATAAGAACTGCATTATTTAACACATTATCTCTGTCGGCCGACTTGCATTTCCTCTTTAGTTCCAGGCTTTTTCACAGCTACGTGGTTGACCATTTCCAGCCACTTCGCAGTGTAATTTGCACTTCATGCAGAGTGCATTTAGGAGGTGTTTTGTGTGATGAGCTAGAGCCTTAGTAATTTGAATACTAATTGCAGATGGCTGCATCGTGTTGTGCCTGGATCTGATTCCATATACAGTTAGAGTCACTCAGTAATCAGATTTCTTATAGTGGCATGACGTTGTTACAGATGGCTGGGGGGAGAAAAAAAAAAAACACGATTGGATTAAACAGGATCTAATTACGTTGTTGGGCCATCACGAGCCACCAGAACTACCTCAACCCAATTTGGAACGGACCTCACAAGTCCCTCTTCTTCCAAACGATATTCCTTTTAATGGGTTCCACTAAAGTGGTGATGGTGAAGAGTGCCATCTAAAGCATATCACTGGTGGTGGTGTGGGGTGGGGAGGGGGTGGGGAGGGGGGGCGCTCTCATAGAGTTTCTATCAAGGACACGTGGATGATTTAGGTACCCATTGAGAACTAACCTATTTGAAGGGAAGAGCATTTTATGTAAGAATGTTTTTGGGTCAGAATTTAATCGTCTTAGCCCTGCAACACCAGCAGGAAGTCTGCGCTCGGGAACAACACACTCTACATTTTGGGTCATTTATTTATTTGGTTATTTATTTATTTATTTATTTATTTAATCGCGAATATACCAACGTGGAAGTCTGCGCTCGGGAACAACACACTCTACATTTTGGGTCGTTTATTTATTTGGTTATTTATTTATTTATTTATTTATTTAATCGCGAATATACCAACGTGGAAGTCTGCGCTCGGGAACAACACACTCTACATTTTGGGTCGTTTATTTATTTATTTATTTGGTTATTTATTTATTTAATCGCGAATATACCAACGTGTCAGGCAGGAATACATGCTCACTGTAAACATATCAGCTTTATTTCGATCGTCAGATTTATTGTTGACGTCGTATAGCGATACTGCCAAGTGACTTTTACTTGAATTTAACAGTAAATATACTTAATATATAGATTTTTTTTTTAGCAGTGCACAGAATGGTGAGCAACAAAATCTGTATCAGAGATAACCCAGGAGAGATGCTGGATTCAGGAGACTGATTAGCTACATAGCATTAAATACAAACAAATAAAAACAAAGCCATGTAAACAAACGCTATCTTTTCCTCATATTACGCACTTATGTTGTATATTTACCCACTTCCACTTCCCAAACAGGAAGGAAATTGAATGCCAACCCAGCTTTCTCCAAACTTCTATAGGCACACTGTGGTGAGCAGACTGACTAGCTATTATATCAGGGTGTGGTGTGCCCCCTACAGGCTGTCAGAGAAAATGCAACTGCACTAGTTCACTTCATAACCGCACACACACACACACACACACACACACACACGTGAAACGGACTGCCCTCGTGAAAAAGAAGTGTGCTTAATTGTACTGAAAAGCTACTTTTGATAAAGTGCATTTGCAGATAATGTATTAGAATTAGAATTCAAGACCATTTAAGTGAACATAAGTAGAGTACACTTTAATGACAGCATTTCTCAACGCAATTAAGTGCAGCTTTTAATAATGCACTTTGTGCTGATGCCTAATTAAGCGTTACTAAAACATGGATTTTAAACCGTTATGTTTTTTTTTTTAATAGTGCTTTAACGAAGTGCACTTGTTTCTTGGTAGTGACAAATACACTAAAGCACTAAGTGATTTTCATTACAAGTATTATTCTACTGTAAAAGTCACAGGGCATTTAATTCACACTTAAGTGTAATTAAACATGTATTTAAGATTGCATTAATTATTTGTCCGTCACCGAGCAGTGCACTTTTTCTTTTTTTTTTTTTTTTTTTAACCATGACAGATGATATATAATTGATGTGTGTTATTTTTTATTACTTTTCTTACATTGCCACTAAAACAATTGTTGACACAACCCCTATTGGCCTTAGTTTTTTTTTTTTTGACACTAATGCATTCATTCATTCATCTTGTACCGCTTTATCCGATCTTCCCTCGGGTCACGGGGAGTCTGTGTCCTATCTCAGGCGTTCTATGGGCATTAAGGCAGGATACACACCCTGGATGGAATGCCAACCCATCACAGGACACACACACACACTCACATTCACACACATTCATACACTAGGGACAATTTTCCAAGGTGCCAATCAACCTACCGTGCATGTTTTTGGACCGGGGGAGGAAACCGGAGAACCCGGAGAAAAAACCCCTGAGGCACGGGGAGAACATGCAAACTCCACACACACATGGCCGAGACGGGAGTTGAACCCGGACCCTGGCGGTGTGAGGCGAACGTGCTAACCACTAAGCCACGTGTCCCCTAATGCATGCATTTATTGATTATCTTTTAAAATATTTACACACAGATATATGGCGTCATACTACGGTGTATGTGCAACTCCATCAAGCACTGTCTGTTTTTATGTTTAAATGTATACTCCGTTACAAACTGTTAGTTGTTAAAAATGACTTTTTATTATTGGGTATATATATATATATATATAGTATGTATATGTATGTATCTTAATCTATTATATACAAATAATCCATGCTTATCACAATATTCTTTTTCTTTCCTTGCATATCCCAGCTTGTCTGGAGTCAAAAAAACAGAGGGTCCAACATGATACAGCGCCCCCTAGAGCACAGAGGATTAAAGGGCCTTGCTCAAGGACCCAAGAGGTGCCGCTTGGCCATCCTGGATCTCGAACCACCTGCAATTCTGATCAGCCTTACACGACTGAAACCAACTCTCGACGACATACGGTATATATATATATATATATATATATATATATATATATGATATATATATTATATATATATATATATATATATATATATATATATATTATATATATATATACACAGTTTTTTACTTTGTAATACTAATAATCCCTTCCTTCCATAAAGCCCTTCAGTGTCAAATCTGCCCCCAATTAAAAAAAAAAAGCGTCTATAAAGGTGCTATTGTGTGCAAAAAATAGCGATTAAATCCATTCACCAGCTTACCGAATGATAAACAAGCATATTTTATATATATATATATATATATATATATATATATATATATATATATATATATATATATATATATATATATATATATATATACAGATATATATATATACACACACACACACCACCCCACAACACACACACAACCACACACACACACACATAATATATATATATATATATATATATTCAAATATGTAGATCTCAGATCTTGTTCAGACGAATGGTTAAAAACGTTCGCCCGCGTCTCTTTAAGAGCTTTACTTTTATTCATCACGCAAATGTTCTACTAAGGTTCGAGCAGCTGAGTCATGTACGCATGGCGGGAATCACGCGAACGAAATTAATAGGGTTTGGCAACTTAGAAGGGCCATTTTTCCGCAGTCCTGGCACTGGATGAAGCGGCTAAGTTAATGATGTGTGCTCTAGGAGCTAATTAATCAGATAAGCAGAAAAATCAACAACAATCCCGCGGATAACAAACGGGAGAGTAGAAGCAGCATGCTTGGAATGCCGAGCGGCCCCTTCGACATTGTCATTTCCCAGAGAAACGACCGCTTGTTCGATAATAGCATTAAAGATCTGTTTAAGTGACGAGGTAAATGTAATACAAGAGATATTAATATTAATTCCCTGTCTGTTTTTTTTTTTTTAAGTGTACAGCAGCTGAAGTATCATCCTTGTAATAGGAATGTGTTAATCCACATAATACAGATAATAATAATAATAATAATAATAAGGCGAATTAGCGGATTATAACCTGAAATCGCTGTAATTGGGTCCTTCGGGCAAACGAGTGAAGAGGAGTGAAATAAAAGTAACCGCTGAGAATCAGACGCTTTACTGTGATTATGACGGGTATGGAATCGGCCGGGTTCGAATAGGGCGGGGCAGGAACTAATGGACGAGAGCATACATGGCTTTCCCCCTCCCACTTTACTTTTGCTTATCCCACGTTATCTGAGAAAGAGGGAATGTGGGAATGATAAACCAGGAATTTACAGTGTGCTATAAGCTTACTTGAACCCGCGCTCGTCTTTTCCGAGATTACGCCGCTAATTCCAGGTCGTTTTGATCCCTCCGCGCAAGCGCCAGAGGAGCTCGTTAAGGAGATCGCACGCCGATCTCGTCGCGACGTCAGACTCCTGCGGGATAATGGCATGGATGTGGTGTAGGCTTGGAGAACGGGCACTATCCTTCCTCTCAATGCACTCCTTCCTCTCAACTACTATGAACTGATGCCATCCAGAGGACTGGAATACAAAGTACAAAGGCAATTTGGGACGCGTTCCTACTAAAGAAACTGAATTCTAATTAAAGACCACTTTAAATACACTTTAATGACAAGATTCCTCGGCAAGATCATTCATTTTTTTCAATTAATTTTCCTTACATTTTCGTACATTGTTTTTAATGTTTTTTAACATCCTGCAAATAAGTTTAGCCTACAGTAATTCTCACGTTAAGTGTGTTGTTAACTGACATTAAAGTATATTTTGGTTCGCGTTAATTGCGTTCCTGTCACTCAGAAGTGCACTTTCACTTTACTTTAGAGACGATAATGTAATGAAATTTACATATAAAGATGCAATAAAGTGGTTTATAAACAGAATCGCTCAGTTTTTGCGCACTTAAAATTGTGCGCACAAATCGTATACTTAAAATAGTATACTTTTAAGTCGTATACTTTTGTACTTTTAAAATCGTCGTATACTTTTAAGTCGTATACTTTTATACTTTTAAGTCGTATACTTTTAACTTTTAAGTCGTATACTTTTAACTTTTAAGTCGTATACTTTTAAAATCTTAAGTCGTATACTTTTATACTTTTAAGTCGTATACTTTTAAAATCGTATACTTTTAAGTCGTATACTTTTATACTTTTAAGTCGTATACTTTTAAAATCGTATACTTTTAAAATCGTATACTTTTAACTTTTAAGTCGTATACTTTTAAGTCGTATACTTTTAAAATCGTATACTTTTAAAATCGTATACTTTTAAGTCGTATACTTTTATACTTTTAAAATCGTATACTTTTAAGTATACTTTTAAGTCGTATACTTTTATACTTTTAAGTCGTATACTTTTATACTTTTAAGTCGTATACTTTTAAAATCTTATACTTTTAAAATCGTATACTTTTAAGTCGTATACTTTTAAAATCGTATACTTTTAAAATCTTATACTTTTAAGTATACTTTTAAGTCGTATACTTTTAAAATCGTATACTTTTAAAATCGTATACTTTTAAAATCGTATACTTTTAAGTCGTATACTTTTAAAATCGTATACTTTTAAGTATACTTTTAAGTCGTATACTTTTATACTTTTAAAATCGTATACTTTTAAGTCGTATACTTTTAAAATCGTATACTTTTAAGTCGTATACTTTTAAGTCGTATACTTTTAAACCGCACTTAAAATCGTATACTTTTTATAATGTTTAGCTGCAGACAATATAATAAGTAAAATGTAAGTGGAGTTCACATTAATGGCAGTATTTCTCCGCAGAAATCTTTTAACAATGCACTTTACGGGAATGCCTAATTAATTACGCTTAAACGCAAATCTTCGTTTTGAAAGAAGTGCACTTGTTTCTCGGTATTGACGAATACGCTAAAGTACAATTACTGATATCAATTTCAACTCAAGTCTGATGTCCATAATACTTCAAAGTACTGAAAATGTCTTTAGTCACAGTACATTTCATTTCGCACTTAAGGATATCGGTAACTGACGTTAACGTATGTTTTTAGTTCGCAATAATGGGTCGTTTAAAGATGTTTTTTTTATGATGAAATGTAAGTATAAGGATGCAATAAAGTCCAACGTAATTTGTTTGGATAAAAATCACTCGAATCGCGCACTTTTTTGTGCACTTAAAATCTCAAACGTATACTTTTTGTAAAGTGCACTATATAATAGAATTAAGATTAAAGCCTGCTTAAGTGAGTGTAAGTAGGGTACACTTTAATGACAGAACAAAATCAAGTGCACATTTCTACTATTTCTACTATTTAGTGCACATTTCTCAACTATACACTTTGCACTTAAATGTACATTGTTTTTAAAGAAGTGCACTTGTTTCTCAGTATTGACTAACACACTAAAGCACACGTACAATAAGGACGTGTTTAATTTTTTCACATTTTTCGTCCCTCGGGTCATGGGGTGTCTGTGCCTATCTCAGGCGTCTATGGGCATTAAGGCAGGATACACCCTGGATGGAATGCCAACCCATCACAGGACACACACAGGACAATTTTCCAAGGTGACAATCAACCTACCGTGCATGTTTTTGGACCGTGAGGAAACCGGAGAACCCGGAGAAAAACCCCCGGAGGCACCGGGGAGAACATGCAAACTCCACACACACATGGCCGAGACGGGAATGGAACCCGGACCCTGGCGTGGTGAGGCGAACGTGCTAACCACTAAACCACTATTACGTATAATTAACAACATAAATGAACAACAGATACACATACATTCTAAACTAAAAGAAATAATAAAAATAGGTAAGAAAAAGCACATGTGGGGAAAAAAACAAACAAAAGAAATGGATTTCTTGTAATGCACTGAAAATAAATGAAACGATCGTGTAAACAGTGTGAACACTCATTGAGGTAAATAAGATACGACTTTAAAAGACGCTGTAATGTATGTATAAAGATGCAATAAAGTCCCATTTAAGTGGGTTTAAAAGATAAAAACAAATGCGCTTAAATGGTGAAAACATGGCAAATAATTCCTACTTGAAGTGTATTATTTGCCCAGTAATACATTTTATGTTTTTTGTTCCCCCCTAAAGGGTGAAGTCCCCTTTCCAGATGACCACAAAATGCAACGGATTCACTATTTTACAGAATTACTTCAGGTGAGAGTTTTAACGTACTTTTCGAACGATGAAAACCAACTGGGTTTAGTCCTTTCACTTAATCGAGCTAACACACGTGTGTATGGAGTCTCACCCACGTAAAGCATCCATGCCACGCTCACTGACTAATGCTTTAGTGCGTCTTTTTCCGCATGCAAATGCGTCCCGTTTTCCCATTTTGTTCTACAAGACTAGTTTCTCATGAGGCTAATTAGAGATTTTATGTGCACTAATATATATATATATATATATATATATATATATATATATATATATATATATATATATATATATATATATATATATATATATATATATATATATATAAAGGTTTATTATTCCTTATGGCGCAGCTACGTACTGTAATCATGAGGAACCACCAACTCCCTGCTTCCATGCTTCCAAACCACACGGAATTTCATCACAGAGATACAGGACGATTCCAAGCGCCAGGATTTCCCACAGAGGCCACGCTGTCTGGGAGTGTTGGATGCGAGATTTGCTACATATACATTATAGAGAACAGACACGTTAATGGTCAACTGTCAGAAGTGCATCATTTACGTTTCCCGAAAATGGGCCTCGAAAGCACGAAATTGCCACAGCGTGTTGTTGAACGCGTCGGTTTAAGCAGCCTGTGTTTTTGTTGGCTTTTTGACAGTCCGTCCGACTATTTCCTCACGCTTCACTTTGTACACGCCTACTACACTATACGGCCAAAAAAGGCCAATTATTTATTCGATACAACAATTTATATATGTATTTGTTTTTGTTTTTATGTATTTATTTATTTATTTTTTTCATTCAATGTGTTGTATTCCAGCCTGCAAGGTCACAATGGTCACAGAAATAACTTTAATCTGACAAAAGTAATAATAAATAAAAATTCTATAAATGTTAACCAATGAAAGTCAGACATTGTTTTTCAACCAATGCTTCAACAGAATTATGTAAAAAAATAAACTCATGAAACAGGCATGGACAAAAATGATGGTACCCCTAGAAAACACAGAAAATAATGTGACCAAAGGGACATGTTAATTGAAGGTGTGTCCACTAATTAGCATCACAGGTGTCTACAACCTTGTAATCAGCCATTGGGCCTATATATATGGCTCCAGGTAATCACTGTGTTGTTTGGTGATATGGTGTGTACCACACTCGACATGGACCAGAGGAAGCAAAGGAAAGAGCTGTCTCAAGAGATCAGAAAGAAAATTATAGACAAGCATGTTAAAGGTAAAGGCTATAAGACCATCTCCAAGCAACTAGATGTTCCTGTGAGTACAGTTGCACATATTATTCAGAAGTTTAAGATCCATGGGACTGTAGCCAACCTCCCTGGACGTGGCCGCAGGAGGAAAATTGATGACAAATCTAAGAGACGGATAATCCGAATGGTAACAAAAGAGCCTAGAAAGACTTCTAAAGAGATTCAAGGTGAACTTCATGCTCAAGGAACATCAGTGTCAGATCGCACCATCCGTCGTTGTTTGAGCCAAAGTGGACTACATGGGAGACGACCAAGGAGGACACCATTGTTGAAAACGAATCATAAAAAAGCAAGACTGGAATATGCCAAACTACATGTTGACAAGCCACAAAGCTTCTGGGAGAATGTCCTGTGGACAGATGAGACAAAAATCGAAGTTTTTGCCAAGGCACATCAGCTGTATGTTCACAGACGAAAAAATGAAGCATATCAAGAAAAGAACACTGTCCCTACTGTGAAACATGGAGGAGGCTCTGTTATGTTCTGGGGCTGCTTTGCTGCGTCTGGCACAGGGTGTCTTGAATCTGTGCAGGGTACAATGAAATCTCAAGACTATCAAGGAATTCTAGAGAGAAATGTACTAGCCAGTGTCAGAAAGCTTGGTCTCAGTCGCAGGTCATGGGTCTTGCAACAGGACAATGACCCAAAACACACAGCTAAAAACACCCAAGAATGGCTAAGAGGAAAAAATTGGACTATTCTAAAGTGGCCGTCTATGAGCCCTGACCTCAATCCTATTGAGCATCTTTGGAAGGAGCTGAAACATGCAGTCTGGAAAAGGCACCCTTCAAACCGGACACAACTGGAGCAGTTTGCTCATGAGGAGTGGGCCAAAATACCTGCTGAGAGGTGCAGATGTCTCATTGACAGTTACAGGAAGCGTTTGATTGCAGTGATTGCCTCAAAAGGTTGCGCAACAAAATATTAAGTTAGGGGTACCATCATTTTTGTCCATGCCTGTTTCATGAGTTTATTTTTTTACATAATTCTGTTGAAGCAATGGTTGAAAAACAATGTCTGACTTTCATTGGTTAACATTTATAGAATTTTTATTTATTATTACTTTTGTCAGATTAAAGTTATTTCTGTGACCATTGTGACTTTTTCTTTCATTGACCAAAGGGTACCAACAATTTTGTCCACGTCTGTGGACAAAATTATTATATATATATATTTATATGTATATATTTATATACATATATATATATACTTTATATACAGATATATATATATATAATATATATAGATATATATATATTAATATATATATATATTATATATATATATATATATATATATCATATATATACACATATACATACATATACATACAATTACATACCTACTACACACACACACCACATATTTATTTATTAGGTATAGATTTAGTGTTGTGTGTGTATATATATATATATATATATATATATATATATATATATATATATATATATATATATATCCTCTCTCGCTCTCCTCTTGATCTTCTCTCTTCTCTCTCTCTCTCTCTCTCTCTCTCTCTCTCTCTCTCTCTCTCTCTCTCTCTCTCATCTCTCCTCTCTTCTCTATATATATATATATATATATATATATATATATGTTCCCCCCCTAGATAACAATATATGGTACATATAATAACAAGAAACATGGATAATGATTGCATCTGGTGTTTGGGAAAGCCAATCAATGTTTGTTTTCTTGTTTATTTAGGAAAGACATGCACGTGCTTAAAACCACATATATAGATCTGTCCTGACATCTAGTGTTTCTTTTCTGTATTGCAGCACAAACAGAATATCTCTATGGGAAAGTATAATTCCATATACAGTGAACCTTTTATGCAACGTTCATGACACTTTCTATAACAATAACTTTTATAAAACGTACTTGGTACTCTTCATTATTTCCTAAGTGCAAATTAATTGTAATGCATTTTATTTGCAATTCGTTTTAAACGTATCACAGATTTCATTGATATTTAATGAAATTAGTAGGACTTATGAGTGATGATTATCATTTAAAAAAATTTTACCCACTTAAGTGGGACTTTATTTCATACTTATATGTATGTACGTTTTGAGGGACACTACGGTGGTTTGGTGGTTAGCACGTTCATCTCACATCGCCAGGGTCCGGGTTCGATTCCCCGTCTAGGCCATGTGTGTGTGTGGAGTTTGCATGTTCTCCCCGTGCCTCAGGGGTTTTTTTCTCCGGGTTCTCCGGTTTCCTCCCGGTCCAAGAACATGCACGGTATGTTGATTGGCACCTTGGAAAATTGTCCCTAGTGTGTGAATGTGTGTGAGTAATCGGTTTCCATTATTTTTTAGGGGGAGGGGCTACAATCTAAATTTCGAAGTGAAATTGTACGTTTGAGGATGTTTCGCTTCACAAGTTTTCTTTTGATGGGCCTCAAGGATTTTTCTACACCGTTAAAACGCCATTCGCTATGGTAACACCTTCGGCAAAACGGGGAGTGTCGGGGAGCAACTAGTTACATGTAACATGTAACATGTAATTTAATTACAAAATAAATGTAAGAGTAATTCTTTCGTTACTGAGGGAAAAAACGTGTCTGCAAATTAATTATGAAAATGCTAAAGATTACAAATAGGGTTACACCGGAACTATTTCAGGTAAAATCAGTGCTTTAGACGACGGCGCGACTTTCAAACGTGATTGTGATTTGAATGATGACAATCTGCTGCGGATTCATTTTAAAAAAGAGATTTATTTTCCTGAGGGTTTGAAACTTTTTTTTTTCTTAGAAGGTTAATTTAAAGCGCCACCTAGTGGACGAATGAAAGTAACCAGTTATTTTACTCTTAGGACGTAATTGAAAAGTGGCCCTACTTATTACATTTTGAATAGGATACATGTATAATCTATTACATTTCCAAAGTAACACTGTATATTGTACCCTGCTGTGCTCTGATTGGTTGTCGGAATACAGCAGACAGTACTGTTAGTTTGATTCTCATCCTCAGAAGACAGCAGTGAGGACTAAGCTCTATTTGTAAGTGCTTTCGGTTCTTGTCTGGCCCGACATGCCGTCCTGATTCCTCACTGGTCCATAACCGAACAAAGCAAAGCACTTTATTGCTCCACTATTGGAGGATCACGGTGTCAAGGGAAGATGAAGCATGTCCAGGACAAGCTTGATCTTTTACACACTAGCCACAGCCACAGATGGCGAGGTGAGAGAATGTGTTATTTGTACCCAACAAGGAGATCATAATGCCATTCCGCACGGCGGCACGAACACTAACAGTGTTACCATGTTTTCTTTGGTCGGTGTCCATGTTTTGGTTTCAGGATCGCCGCTGCTGTCCTGTCATTGGTGTTTGCCCTTGTGGGTTCCAACCTGCGGTACACATACAGCGAATAAAATAAATGGTAGTGTCCGAAAGGCTCCAGTGTACTTAAGATATCTTAAGTGGCTGCTTAAGTGGCTTTTTTCTAGCTGTTTTGCCCGAGACAAGAATGCAACCTTGCGATACTGTACACAAATTAAATAAATAAATAAATGTGTGAGAATACTAATAATAAGTTTGATTCACTCTAAAGGCTAACCTGTGTATAATGTCTGAAAGTAAATATACAAAAAAAATCTATCCATCCGTCCGTCCATCCATCCCAACTTTTTTTTTTAATGATATCGGTTATAAGAAGGGGCACAGTGGTTTAGTGGTTAGCACGTTCGCCTCACACCGCCAGGGTCCGGGTTCGATTCCCGTCTCGGCCATGTGTGTGTGGAGTTTGCATGTTCTCCCCGTGCCTCAGGGGGTTTTTCTCCGGGTTCTCTGGTTTCCTCCCGGTCCAAAAACATGCACGGTAGGTTGATTGGCACCTTTGGAAAATTGTCCCTAGTGTGTGAATGTGAATGTGAGTGTGTGTGTGTG
>JACRUU010000004.1:4434634-4439634 GCA_030449085.1 Kryptopterus vitreolus
ATATATATATATATATATATATATATATCATATATATATATATATATATATATATTATTTATATTATTTTTTTTTTTTTAAGCGCTATTTTAAATGATTTCTTTCCATTATTTATACAAATGCTGCAAATATTTGTTATTTTTCTTTATGTTTACATGCTGCATGGTCGTAAGAAGCATTTCACCACATGTGTGTATGTGACAAATTCAAATTTGACTTTGAATAGTGCAAATTCCTTCCAGTTTTTTTACACCATGGTAAAAAAAAAAAGTGTAACGCCGTATCCGGAGCCGATTCACCAATCGTTTCTATTAAACACGTCTACAGATCACGTTTTCAAGCACCGGAGCACTTGCAATATGATTTGCATGGAGAATATTTTGTATGCTCGTATGCTTGTAGGCTTTGGCAAAAAGAAAAGGCAGAAGGAGGATCAATACTCATCTCCAGGCAAAAAAAAAAAAAGAGCAAAAGTCAAAAGAACAGTCCCTGTGAGTGAGAAGTCACCGACTATTTCATTCAGGAATATCAAAGATAGCAGCCGCAGCAAAGGCCTGTGTCTTTTCAAAGCTTTCTTTTGCTGTCCTTTATGCCAGGTTATGTTCATATCACCCACATCCTCTTATCTCTGCCTCGGCTGAGGAAGGCGGAAAAGCTGTTTGATTCCGTAATGGTGCTAAGGAGCTTCGAGAGAGAGAGAGAGAGAACTAAATAAATAAAAAGAAGCATGATAAAAACATTAAAGCGAAGACGAGGTAAACACTGAGTCGCCTGAAATACCCACTGTTGACCTGCAGAGGGCGATGTTGACTTATTTCTGCATCCACTCTTTTCATTTTTCTGTTTATTTGAAGTCATTTTCCATGTCATTTGTTCAAAATATATCCATATAAAACAGCACTGCATAAAACGGCATAAATAAATAACAGATTTTCCTAAATAAGGAAAGTGCATTTTCTTTTCCACATCTTGTTTCATCCGCGTTTCTTTATCCACAGATAAACCAGTCCCTGATTGGTTGAGAAAAAGCAAAAAACACCAAAAAGAACATTTTAACAATCATTTTTCCTCCCTTTTTTTTTTACCTTCCGTGATGGTTTAAATACAGTGCGCCTGCTTCACATGCATGTCCAAACGAAAACAAATTTGTCTAGACACAACAGCTGCTCGTCGTCCATGACTGACCATAAGGAGGCTTTGCCAATTCTCTTAAGAATATATTAACAAACAACAGCCTTTATTTGTCAACAAAACATTACAGCATAGGAAAATTCATTTGTTGTTTTCGGAAGTTTCGGGGTCAGCCGTGATACAGCGCCCCCCTGGAGCACAGAGGGTTAAGCGTTTTGCTCAAGGACCCAAGTGCGGCAGCGTGGTGATACATCCCGGGGGCTCGAACCCTTCCGATCAGGACCCTGGTGCCTGGTACACTGAGCTACACCACCCCGTCCTCGCCGACTCCGAGGGTGAAACCGGAGGAAAAAAAAACCCTGAGTCAGGGGGAAAACATGCAATCCCTACACACACATGGCGGAGACGGGAATCGAACCCACAACCCTGAAGGTGTCACGCACCCCCACTTTCTGAACGCCCCTTTCCATATTTTGTCCCAATTTGCTGTTATACATGTAATAACCTGCACTCCTGTGGGAAACTGGGAATTATAGATACATATAGTGTTCATTCAGCCACTGGAGTGTTAGAAAAGTCAGGTGCTGGTGGTTTGTGAGGACGCCTGGCTTGTGCCGTTCATCCCAAAAGTGTACAACATGGACGAGTCCAGTCCAGTCCACTCCAACCCATCTTTGTATACAAGGGCATTCCCATGCCGGATAGGCGAATATCTACTTCCCAGGACCTCTTATACAATACAATCGTGTTCCTGCATTTAGGAGAAGAACGACGATATCTGGAAAGTTCTGGCGTCCCCGTACTGTGTCCATACTGTACGGTTTGTTTCCAACCGCCAATACGGTGCGCATGTCCACCCGTGTTTACCTGCTCTTTGAATTTGACCCCGAGCTGCCCGGCTCTTCAAGCTCCGGTGTTAAAACTTTGATCCCTTCACCTTTCCGCGCAGAAGAGAAGCGCGCCCTCCTTCACCCCTCATGCATGATAGATAGATCTACACCGTATAGAGCGCTCTTCCAAGAGCGTGCAATAAGTATGGCGGTCGTACACGCCAATAAATATGCTTTGCTTCTCGTTTCTGCTCCAAAAATAAAAAAATATATATATACGCTGATCTAATATGCAATTTGTGATTATTAATTTCAAATGTCTTCATCTATAATCCCCCCCCTCCCTCTGGCTTTTTAGAATTTGCCGAACAGCATCTTCTACCCAAATCGGAGAAGAATAATTTCAGGTCGTCCGGCACGAGTGTCTTCAGTTGCCTAGCAACACCGGCCCTGGGAAAGGATGCTGTGAGCATTTGCGAAGGTAAATCAAGGGGCAAGCTGGTTTTAAAATAGGCTTTTTCACGTGGGCAGGACCTGAACTTTACATCAGTGATGGTGTGGATTACATCACTGTCAAAAGCAATAGCAACATTACCTTTTATAATAACCGCCTGCGCAAGCGGTCATTACTGCTGCCGGGGCGACTCGACATGCCAGCAGGGCCACCGTAATGAATTTAATTGAGAGGATATTAATTCTTAATTACTGCTAGATTGGAAACAATGGCATGTATGCTTTGTGTTAAATGGGATTCGTAAAGTCAGAGCACTTTTTTTTTTTCTCCCCTCCCCCTGTTAAAACGGATCGACGCGAGATCTTCCGTCCAGTAAAGCTTTCATCAGCCACTTAATAGGACCTCCATTTGCTCTGGAGGTTAGTTTGACCTCAGTTGCTCGTATTGGCCGTTATGGGAGATGGAATAGAGCTGAGGTCTCGAACAGCAAACAGCAAAATCTCACACTGAACGCAAATGTAGAGCCCAAGTCTAAATTCCATAGTCCAAGGCAAACGACAAATTAGTGATAAAAAACGATAAAACATCATGCAGATATTTGGTTAAGTATTCCGACCCTTTGCTATGAGACTTCGAATGCAGTTCCGGTGCATCCCAGCGTTTCAGTGCTGTAGTTTGCCATGCATTTGAATTGATATCCACCTGTCCATTGATTTGGACAGTGTGTATAAGACAGTATATAGTCTTTGATGAGCGACGTCGCCTCATAACACAAAACACAAACCGGATTTTTCACTTCTTGGATCATTTTCGGCTTGTGGGATACACTGCCCTGTAGTGGCGGGATGCCGCCACTTGGCGGGGAACATAGTCCCATGCATTGTGGGAGATGTCATTTATTGTCAATGCACTCTTTGAAGCAGAATAGACTGTTTTTTTTTAAAGACAATAAACCTTTTAAGATCATGGACATGGACCGTCACATTCCGCCCAGGGGCCTCGAGTTGGACATGTCATTTAAGGCCTAAGACAGGTGTGGACAAACTTTTTGGCTCAGGGGCCACATTGACTGAAAATTGGACAGACGGCCTGGGAACAACCTCCGCTAGGTAGACACCCCCCCCCCCTCCCCCCCCCATACTGAGAGTATAGTTACACCTGCAGGTTCAGGTCTTCCACCGTATCCCGACTGTACCATGTACCCCCCTATACTGAATGTATACTGAATGTACCCCCCCCCTTATACTGAGAGTATTGTTACGCCTGCAGGTTCAGGTCTCCCACCATATAGCGACTGTACCATATACCCCCCTATACTGAATGTATACTGAATGTACTTCCCCCCCCCCTTATACTGAGAGTATAGTTATGCCTGCAGGTTCAGGTCTCCCACCGTATTGGGGGGTTGCTTCATTTTGCGTTTGCTGTGTTTCAAATCGGGACTTCTGGTTCAACCTTCAAGGTTGGTTCAAGGTCGCTGCGCTTACTGAGAGTATTTGGGCACATCTGTTCCGGTATTGGCCGGGCCGTAGTTTGCCCGTGTCTGTTCAGAGCCCTGAGGTCAAAGCTCAGAGAGGAGATTTCTGACGAAGCACAGATCCCGCACAGTACCGTTAGCTATAAAGCCTAGATCTTCAAGCGATGGTTGACCTTCAGCAGGTTTCTTCTCACTCTACACTCATCTCTGCAGCTTAACCAGATTGATCACTGGGTCCACCTTAATGCTTAAGTCCCCCCCCCCTTCCCCCCACCAGATTGCTAGGCTTGACTCCAGTGACCAGATCTTTCCATTTAAGACTTATGGAGGCCACCGAGGCACTTGGGAAACCTTTATTGCAGCAAAAATATTTTCTATCCTTCCCAGTGCTTCATCATAATCCTGTCTCTGTGCTCTGCAGGCGCTTCCTTTGTCCTCATAGCTTTGTGGCTTTTTTTTTTTTTTGCTCTGCTATGCATTTTAACTGCGAGGCCGTACAGAGACAGGTGTGTGCTGAAGCAGATTATATCCGCTAAAGGGAACGTGCCACAGGTGCGCTCCACTCAAAAGTCCTACTGTATCATAAAGATAATCCGGGAAAAAAAACGTTATGCACTTGAGCTAAATTTCATGTCAATTTTAAATGTCATAGCAAATGTCAAACGAGCTAAATTTCAAGTGTCATGGCAAAGGGTGTGAATACATGATGTGGAAATTTCTCAGTTTCGCCTCGTCAGTGTCGGGGTATATGGCGATTGGAGATGGATGGATGGATAGAGCTTTATTGTCATTGCATAGTACAGGTACACAGTAACCAAATGCAGTTTTAGCATGTAGCGGACGTGTAAATAGTAGCTTATAGTTAATAGTAATAAATAGTTAATAAATAGTAGTTTATTGACATGAGTATATGTACAGTAAATATAAATATGTAGCATATGTACAGCATTTGTCGTCTAAACAAATGTATATGTAGAGCTTGTAGATGAAATATGCAAATGTGTTTACAGCAATAGATAAGTGGGATGTGCAACTGTAAAAAAAAAAAAAAAAAGTACAACACTATGGCAGTGTGTGTGTGTGTGTGTGTGTGTGTGGGTATATAATA
>JACRUU010000004.1:4442134-4452134 GCA_030449085.1 Kryptopterus vitreolus
ATTGCATGTCCTCCAGCACAATATCCTGCCTGGTTTATTTTTTTCTATCTCTCTCTCTCTCTTTCTCTCCTCGTTCTAATGTGTGAGATTAGCTTTTTACATCCCCGCCGAGATTTTCATCAATTTCGCCATTTTCATATTCGACTGCTGACACGGAAAGAAGGTGCGAGTAGAGGCAAGTTGATATCCACGCTGATGGGGGCGGGAGGGAGGGATTGGGGGGGGGTGTTTGAAGTAGGTGAGAATAAGCACAAGCTGCAACGGGGAGACAGCTGAGCAGTGCTTTCACCGAGTGACTAGTTCAAATACTCAAAGCACATCACAAACAGAAGGAGTCTCTCCAGTAATGCAGGCACAAACAACACAAATACCCCCCCCCCCCCCCCCACACACACACCACACACACCGCCCCCCGCCCTCCTCCTCCCTCCAGCGAACAATATGTCATGTCTGAATGCACGATTGTGCAAGATCGTCCTCCAGTTCCAGTTCCAGTTCTCCAGGCAATATTTAAGAAATAAAGGTGTTTTTGTGTCTTTCAAGGACACGTCATTATGAACAATTGCACACGTGGTCAAGGCAATAAACACATTTTAGACAAATTATTTATATATATATATATATATATATATATATATATATATATATATATATATATATATATATATATATATATATATATACACGTAAATTCTGGACTATAAAGCGCACCTGCATATAAGCCGCATCCGCTCTATTAAAAAATATATATAAATAAATAAATAATAAATAAGCCGCACCTGCATACAAGCGCATCCGCTTTTGAATTGTAAATGTACAATGTATGTACCTAAATAGATCCTTTCCTAACCTGTATTTTAACACGGTGTAACGGTGGACGCTGCACAGAGACGCGGAGATCCGGAATTCATACAAAACAGGATTTATTAGAATAAAGAACTCAGGAGACGCCGCTCATACGGAGCGGCCAGACAGGCTAGGGAGCCTTGCGCTCTGCGCGCCGTGGTACCGGGAGTACCGGAGAGCAGGAGCGGTGGCGGACTTGGAAGTCCGTGGAATCGGGAACAGACAAAGGTTAGGCATAAACATATATCGAGCGTCCGTGTCCGCGACACTAGGTATGTGCTACGAGCCCGGACGGGGATTGTAGGTGGAACCGGGCTTATATCGGGAGAGGGAAAATCAAGAACCGCTGAGGCAGAGCTGTACTTGTGTGTGTGTGTGTGTGTGTGTGTGTGTGTGTGTTGGGGGGGGGAAAAAGAGCAGGGAGGAGAGAGAGAGAGAGCACCGAGCAGCAACTTTGCTGATTAAAACGGGACAGAACCAAGAGAAAATAAGCGCTATTTACAGTATTTATCTTCATTTCTCCTGTGTGTGAAATGACGTCACCTTAACCTTGTAAAGATAGAGTTTGTCCTCCTTCTATCCGCTTCTACCCACTTATATCTGCTAAAGAGGAACTAGCGCATTCTTCTTCTTTGCATTTATTTTGTCTTAGTTTTGATTCTAATTCCGGTTAGAGCCCCTAGCGGTCGGGAAAAAAATCTGCAGAATAGCCGCACCTTATTATTAGCCGCATGGTTCAAAACCTAGGAAAAAAGTAGCGGCTTATAGTCCGAAATTTACGGTGTATATATATATATATATATATATATATATATATATATATATATATATATATATATATATATATATATATATATATATATATACACACACATAAAGTGTGTGTATGTGTGTGTGTGTGTGTAACACCACAAGTGGTGTTGTCTCAAAGCAGCTTTATACAATGTAAAAACAACAATACATTTACAATAACAGATGACCCTATACAAAATATAACAAGGAGTGTAACTGATCATTTTTGATTATTTTAATTTGTCCACTAGGTGGCACTTTAAGTTAGCCTACTAAGGAGAAAGTTTCAAACGCTTGTTAAAAAGAGGAAAAACAAGGGTTATTTTTGTTTTGTTTTTTTTGCGGTGAGGAAAAACTCCCTTAGGTGGAGAGTGGAAGAAACCGTATATAAGCTATAAAAATGTATTGCACTCCTGAATGCTGTGCTTAAGAAAAGTTATAAAAACAATAACATTAATGCATTTAAAATGAATAACCAGTATAAAAAATAATACAGCAGTGTATACAGTAAGTGCAGTACTTACCATAGAATGTGGTGGTTAATACGTGTGTGGATGGTTGGAGGTAGAGGAGGAGGAGGAGGTACATGGGCATTACACTCGTTCGCTACGCTCTGCGTTTAAGCTCCATAACTAACGTACTAGCGCCATGGGGTTTTGGGGGGGGGATCCAAACATTTTACTTCGTGGACACTTTTGTTCGTATCGGCAAAAGTTCGTAAAGTGTTTGTTTTAGAAACTCTGATCAGAGCGCAGGATCTGTCATTATACATCGCCCCCTGGAGGACAGAGGGTTAAGGGCCTTGCTCAAGGAAAACCATTACCACTGAGCTACGTGTGAATATGGAACACAACAGGCTACAGTGGGAACAAGCTCAGCAAAACCAGAGTGTTGATGATGAGGGAAAAAAAATGTCGCAATAAATTTCAGCTGTAATAAATTTGTAGTAGGATTTGCATGGCATGAACATGAGCCCATGGATCCACCCTGCTTGGTGCTAATAGTCCGGCCCGGTGTTGATGTAATGGAGTCGGGGATGCCATCATATTAGCGAAGCATCGCTTGATTACATTTGTTCGAGGGTTGCGTAGAGCTGAGTGTGTGTATAGTTGCTGACACACATGGATAGGCAGTATTTATGATAAATGTATGTCAAAAAGGTATTGCAGTCGTAAAATAGGATTGTGTAATTACTATTTGATCGGGTGGATGCAAATGATCTCGCGGTCCGTTTCAAAATGCAGTACTATAGTGTTTTGTAGTATTTAAATGATGACATCATAAAAATGCAGCCTCTGATTGATATATATATATATATATATATATATATATATATATATATATATATATATATATATACATATAAATCGTGTGTGTGGATTTATATATATAATAGATATATACTATATATATATATATATATATATATATATATATATATATGTGTGTGTGTGGTGTGTGTGTGTGTGTGTGTATGAAAATGTATGTATATAATCATATATATGTATATATATTTTTAGATTTTTTTTTTTTTTTTTTGCTTTTTAAAAAGTATCTATTCAAAGTAATGGTTGTTTCTGTGTATTGTAACTTCAACAGATTGTCATCATCATTTAAAATCGCGTGTGTGTGTGTGTTTGTGTATTGTATATATAGTATATATATATATATATATATATATATATATATATATATATTATATATATATATGATATATATATATATATATATATATATTAAGTGTTATATATATTATATTATATATATTTTAATTATATCTATCGTATTATTTATTTGTGGGTGTGTTTTGTGTGTATATATATCTATATATTTATATTTTTAACGTCCAAAACAAAAAGTCCTGATTTACGCATTTCCAACTCGTTCTGTCTGAAAGAGTTCACAGTACGTCCGTGGCCTCTGCAGTGACGTTGCGAACTTGACGCCGTGAACAGTCGCGGCTGTTTGTAGGCCAGGTGAGGTTATAATGAGTGGCTTTTCAGGAATCATTCCGGAATCAAGTTGTGCAGGACGTCCAGGACATTCACGTCACAATTGTGTCCCCACTAAAGAGACCAATACGTCCACATAGAGCAGGTATGAAAATTGTGTTAACGTACGGTACATTTTTCTCGTTACTCAGTAGTATTTAAACGCGCCAACGCGTTTTACCTCAGAAAAATGGCTTTGGCTCTACGGAAAAGTCCGCTTTAATATATTGCCTGCAAAGAAATCCATCCGGATCCGTGTTACGCGTTGTGTTGGGTGATGAATCGGTGTACCGAAATCAGTCTTGCGTGACCCGGAATACATGGCGCTTTCATTGCAGCATGAACAAGTAGTAAAAAGCGCACAGGTGACTGCACTTGTCCTGACTTGCTTGTGTTGTATTAGCCCTGCTTGGCACTTGCTCTCCATTGTGACAAAAGGAGCAGATGGAGGCATCGCAGGTGGGATAGGCTGCCACTTCTGTTCCCGGGGAAGCGGAGAGATATTAAGCCAAGAAGTCTATCTGAACGTCCCTATTCTCGGCAGGGGCCGTGGCGTCTGAGCTCGCTGGTGATAAATGGATGTGCACGGACGCTAATCAAGCGCATACTCGAACGGATGATGGGATGGGGACGGCGTACATCTTGCCTCAATAGCAAGGTTCAAATTCGGGTGGCATCGCCGAAGGATGATTCATTTCATTACTATGATTCATTTCGGTGATATATGGGGAAAATAACGAGTGAATCATAAATCATGAGCTGGGTTTGATTCAGGTATTGTGAAAGTTGGTCGGAGGGAAAAATAAATAAATAAATAAATAAAGCTACCCGTGGTCCGGCACAAGGAAACTTTCTTTATTAAATTTAGCCTTGTGAGAAAAACAAAACAAAAGAAAAAGCACAGCGGTGGTCATGATCGCTGCCTAAATGTTTCATTCCAACATCGAGTGATGTCATACAAACATTTTATGTAAAAAAAAAAAAAAGAAAAGAAAGAAAGGTAATTCCGGGTAAAAGAATTATTCGTTTATTTTCTTATATGATCATCTGACATTATGTTGCTTAATCCATGGCTACAGTATGTGATCGTTTTGACAAAGCTTGTTTAGATCCAAGGAAACGACTTACATCATTTCTTTTGCCTGTTATATTTATATAAGTCAAAAAACAATGCCACTATACATTTGCTTGTCTCTTGGGTAGCATTTTCAGGGGGTACATCTGTTGTATGCTTAGTATTAATCTTTTAACCAAACACATACATTTATTGTACTGTTAAAATAGCTAAAAGAACCATTTCTGTGATCCAAAGCATAATATATTGTGCATTTACAGGGTTATTCAAAAACCGACTTCATGATGCATTGCTTCATTTCTCAAACCTTCGTCATGGAATGAGTCGGTGACCATTTTTGAAAGATGGGTTATTCAAGTTTTGAATTTTAAAAGAAAACGTGCCCCAGCGAGGGATGGGTCGTAAAGGCGGGGGGGGGGGGGGGGGGGGGAGGGGGGGGGGAATACCTTGCTCTTTGTGCTCAGCTTGCGAGATTCCCAGACCTCACCATGTGCGATTTTTATGTTATTTATTTATTTCCTTTCTTGTGGGGATATGTAAGCGATCACGTTTGTATTCCACCGCCACCCGTTTAACCTCCATGACCTTAAACATCGAATAACGACTGCGATCAGTGGATTGCGATATGCTGATATGCGCTCCTGAGGAATTGATGTTACCCGTACTGCAGGCGGTGGCCAGAGTTTTGAATGGCTTTTCCTTAATAAATATTGCGTACAATTTTTTTTGTGAATAACGCTGCATAGTTTTGAATAAAGCCACACACACCACACACACACACACACACACACACCAACACACACAATATATATATATATATATATATTATATATATAATATATATATATATATATACAACACACACACACACACACAATGTTGGGGACGTAATTAGTTGCATGTAACAGCGTAACATGACTTAATTACCCAATAAATGTAACAGTAATTCGTTACAACGTGTAATTAAATTAGTTACTTATGAAAAACGTTAAAGATTACAAATAGGGTTACGTCTGAGTCAGTGTCTCTGAGTCAGTGACCTGGATTTGGGTGTGACCTCGGGGAACGGAATTGGGGAATATGCTTTTTTGACATACTAAGTATAATTGCACATCCACTACAGTGGGTGGCAGTGGCGCTCTCATTGCCTCACAGTATGCACAGGGAGTAACATGAGGAAAAATTACACCGCAGTGTACCACCCCCACCCCCCCCCACCCGCTGGAACAAATTACGCCTGTCAACATTCTGATGCAGTTTCATTCCGAAAAGTAGAACCTATATATTTTTTTTTTTTTTGCGAGGAAACTTTTTTTTATTACTTAGAATGTTAAGTGCCACCTAAGTGGCCAAATGAAAGTAATCGAAAAGTAATTCGATGTAAATCAATCACTTTACTTTTATAAAGTAAAAAATAGGGTTCATTTGTAGTGTGTAATCTATTACATTTCCGGAGTAGCCTTCCCAACACTGTCTATACCAGGGGTCATCAACGTGGTGCCCCCAAGGACCACATGAGTAGCTCTCAGGCCTGTTCTAAAAACTCCTCAGTGAGATTACATCTAAAATGTTAGTTAACTCATTATAATTATAATATATATATTATTATATAATATAATTTTATAATTATAATATATAACTAAAGGCATATGTGTTATTTCAGAACCCCTGGTCTATACAGTATCTAATCTAATTTGCCCAAATCAAAGAAGCCTTGTTCTAATCTAAACCTGCATGTATCCTGTCCGAAATGTATCACATCAAAATGGACAGAAATGGGATTGTGGTGACTTCATTTAAATTGCCGATTTACAGGACCGCTAGACTTTACACAGAATAGAGCCGTCACAGGTCGGTCTCAGGACAATGGGCCAGACTGTTTTTGCAGCTACGGTAATTCAAGTACCGTAAGCACTCTTTACAACCATAGTAAGGACACAGATCTATGAAAATCTGTACAAGTTAGATGAATCTTGATAGAGTAAAGTCGGGCGAAAGTATTTCTCGAGTTACCCCCCCTTTTCGGATGGTATTTACACTGACCGCACGGATGCATGTGTTCATGCTAGTCCAGGGTGGTGGGGGTGGCGTATTGCTACGCGACCTGTTTTCTTGACCCACCCTGGGTCCCTTCGTAGCTATTGAGCACCGTTTGATTGCATCTCAATCGGAGAAATGTCGCCTCGCCGCTCCGTCATACATCTCTATCTGCCGACCAACAGAAGATCATTGTGGCTCCTTCAGGACATGTGAAACCAACCGACCTTGGCGTTTTGAATTGCCGGTTACGCGGCATCCCAGGGCGGTGCAACACATCCTGTCATCTTCCACATACGTCCGCGTACTCCTGCAAATTCGCTAGTGTTGCCGAGATTGACAGAACGAGTAATGTCTTCCCGCCCATCCATGAAGCATGACCAATTTTGCTCCCCCGGCCACAGATAACACGCTATGTCCTAACAGTATCACCTATACACCGTCAAAGATCTCCAACCACGACAATGGAGCCCGGGATCATGTCGAGAGCGAAAGGTTTTTTTTTTTGGTTAAGATGCATTTGGTGCAAAGTTAGCTTTAAAACAAACAAAAACAGCGTATCTAGTAGGATTGAAGATAGCGAGCTATTTCACGACCGAGCAGTCTTGCGTCCCGCCGCGTTTCCGCGCGCCCGTAGCCTATAAATCACTTCTCTCCGCATAAATCATTGTCGTCTATTATTCTTACCTTGTGCCCGGTGCTGCAAAGAGGGAAGTATTAATATATAAACAGCTAAATTGTTTTCCTAAATCTGCATAAACATGATATTCAAACACACCCACAGCGCACAAAGGAAAAAAAAAAAAACAAGCCAAGAACCCTCAAACACGTGTGCGTTATGCACCGCGGGAAAAACCACGTGACCACCGGCGGTAATTATTACGAAAGCTGGCGTAATATTTTACGTCGTAAAACCGCCCGCGACACTTTCTAATTAGAAAGCGCGTGACTCGTCTCCGGCCGATTGACAAGACTCTCGTTTTCTCCCGTGAAATCACATCAAGGTCACTAGAAGGTCGTCTCTGTGGGTTAAGTGCGTGCGCCAATGTATACAGTGCCTACCTTAATTGTGTCGTTATGCTAAAAACCGAGATCTTGCGGGCGTATAACATTAGTGTTTACCACGTTCGCCTCACACCGCCAGGGTCCGGGTTCGATTCCCATCTCAGCCATGTGTGTGTGGAGTTTGTGCATGTTCTCCCCGTGCCTCAGGGGTTTTTTCTCCTGGTTCTCCGGTTTCCTCCTGGTCAAAAAACATGCACGGTAGGTTGATTGGCACCTTGGAAAATTGTCCCTAGTGTATGAATGTGAGTGTGTGTGTGTGTGTGTGTGTGTGTGTGTGTCCTGCGATAGGTCCGCATTCCATCCAGGGTGTATCCTGCATTAATGCCCATAGACGCCTGAGATAGGCACAGACTACCCGTGACCTGAGGGAAGATCGGTACTACTACAGCTATCTTTAGCTTCCCATCTAAATCCTGTATATTCACACCCTCCGTTTTTTCCCCCCTCCTTTCTTTAAAAGGCCCAACCGGACAACTTTTATCCTTATTCCTCTAATCAATATATGAATCGATCCGATTACACGTATTAATAAAAACTTAATTTGACGTGTAAAAAATGCACACGGGACGCTCTCGAGGTGCTTTCCTGACTTCTCCACGTTCTCCTCATGGCTTTTTTTTTTTTTTCTTATAACACATTCACTGCACCATAAGTCTTATTTAGCCCGATGTGTTCTCTCGCAGAAGCGGCCGGGTTATTAAGCTGTCTGGAATAGTCCCAGTTCAGCAAAAGGAAGTTTTGCTTTACTCATTTTAATGCTGACTAGGGGGAATTGAACCTTACTTTTATCTGCACTTTACAATGGGAGCCATCACCCCACTTCCCTAGCTAATCATCGCTGCCACAATCACCGAGGGAATTTTCAATTTGTTGTTGTTGTTTTTTAAAATGCTATTTGGACCAGAGCAAGCACTGCATGAGAGCTACGGTCACGTCATAGCACGTTTACCGTAGTGCTTTTTCACTTGTCGCTGCTGCATTCGGCGCACACGCGGTAACCTTCGTCCGGGACAGCTTTCACAATAGGCGTTGTGGGAGCGAATGCCAATCTGATTTCTTTTGCCTTCTTCAGGTGAGACAAAGAAGCCCGCTTCATTCTTAGTCCAGCGCTAATGCGTGCACTATGTCCATACGGCGCCTCCTACCTTTACAGCAATGCCGTTTTTTTTGTTTGTTTTTTGTTTGTTTTTTTTTGCCAAAGGGAAAATAGAGCACGTTTTGGAGAAGTACTGCGTTTGTCTTCATTCATTCATCTCATCTTACCGCTAAAACCATTACTACCCCGATCTTCTACCGCTTTATCCGATCTTCCCTCGGGTCACGGGGAGTCTGTGCCTATCTCAGGCGTCTATGGGCATTAAGGCAGGATACACCCTGGATGGAATGCCAACCCATCGCAGGACACACACACACACAATCATACACTAGGGACAATTTTCCAAGGTGCCAATCAACCTACCGTGCATGTTTTTGGACCGGGAGGAAACTGGAGAACCCTGGAGAACGGGGGTGCCTCAGGGGGTGCCTCAATCAGTACACCAGACAGTACTGATCCACTACACTCACACTGGACATTCACTATGGCAGTGGTCACTCGTGGTCACTGCTCACTCACGGACAGAAAACACACAACACACACAATATGCACACACCACTTTATAAGCAACCATATTGCACAAACCTGGACTTTGTTGTTTGCACACACAGATTTCTTCTGGTTTTCTTTCATTTTTCTCTTTCTCTTTTTTAAAGTCTATTTTATATTTTATATTTTTTATTTTATTTGTATTTATTTTGTAAATTTTGTATTTTTGGATTTTGTAAAACAATCCACTCTTGAGGTCAGGGCAGCTGCCCAAGCATTTCACTGCGTATCATACTGTGTATGACTGTGTATGTGACCAATAAAATTTGAATTTGAATTTGAATTTGGGGAGAACATGCAAACTCCACACACACACATGTCCGAGACGGGAATCAAACCCGGACCCTGGCGGTGTGAGGCGAACGTGCTAAACACTAAGCCACCGTGCCCCCACGTCTGTGTTCATTATATCAAAGCGCATTGTGATGTATAATGGCAATTTGAAAAGTTTAATTTAAACTAATATACTCCATATACGGAACATATACACCCCAAAACGAATTTGATATTAAAGTCAATTATCGGCAATTTAACTAACTTTTCACTAAG
>JACRUU010000004.1:4457134-4459634 GCA_030449085.1 Kryptopterus vitreolus
GTGGATGTGTCAAATGTGCATTTCGGGCGAACAGCGGAGCGTCTAATTTCCCCATTCATTTTCTATGGGACCGGAATGTCGCGGATTTCCCGAAATTCCAAACAGGGAGGTATATCATCGCAATCCACTCCGGACCCCTTTACGAGTGGATTTGCCATATGTGCATGTCGGACGCTCACAGGCCGAACTGTGAGGTACGAAAGTTCAGCCCCATTCATTTTCTATGGGGAAAAAAATCCCGCTTTTTGGCCCCGGGTTGGGCATTCTGCCAGGCGATTCTTTACATAAGACAAAAACTGCGGGACGAGTTACACGGCGAAAATTTTATCGGAAGCCAGAGAGAGATTATAATAGTCATGCTTTTGCAAGCACCACTAATTACTTTATAAATTGATTGCATTTGATTGCTTTTTGATTTTGTCCACTAGGTGGCACTATTTTCCAAACTGAGCTGCTTCAGAATCAAATAGTTGAGGGGGGAAATACGGACGAAAATATTTGTCGAGGGAGGGGGATGGGTGTTAGGCGGTGGCTGTTGGAATTTGTAATCTTCACCATTTTCTAAAGTAACTAATTTAATTGCGTGTTTTTTCGCTGTAACTGTAACGGATTACTGTTACTTTTATTTTGTAATTAAATTGTAACGCCGTTACATGTAACTAGTTACTCCCCAACACTGATGATCAGTAACAGTAGATGAAAAGTGGGACTGAATCTTGCCCACGGCACGTAATGTTTCTTAAATGGTAAAATCAGTATAGTGTAGATATTGCCGCATCCTGCAGAACGAGCACTGATTTGCATATCCTCCTTTTTTTATTATTAGCACAACTAGTTAGTGTTTATGAGTAGTCTGTGTCGGGATGTGCCAAATCAGCTCATTGGCCTCTATTTGTTTTTATGTTCCTTCGTTTTTACAGTTTTTGTGGTGAGATTTGTTCCCCCCCCCCCCCCCCCCCCCCCCCCCCCCCCCCCCCCCCACCCCCCCCCCCCCCCCCCCCCCACCCCCCCCCCCCCCCCCCCCCCCCCCCCCCCCCCCCCCCCCCCCCCCTTCCCTCACCCCCACCCCCCCATGCTTCCTGAATGTGATTGGATATCACACTGCTGTTCATTTGTGGAATCTGAATTATTTTGAATGTTCAATAATATGAGATTAGGGGGCACGGTGGCTTAGTGGTTAGCACGTTCGCCTCACACCGCCAGGGTCCAGGTTCGATTCCCGACTCGGCCATGTGTGTGTGGAGTTTGCATGTTCTCCCCGTGCCTCAGGGGGTTTTTCTCCGTTCTTCGTTTTTTCTCCGGGTTTCTCCGGTTTCCTCCCGGTCCAAAAACATGCACGGTAGGTTGATGATTGGCACCTTGGAAAATTGTCCCTAGTGTGTGAATGTGTGTGTGTGTGTGTGTCCTGCTATGGGTTGGCATTCCATCCAGGGTGTATCCTGCCTTAATGCCCATAGACGCCTGAGATAGGCACAGGCTCCCCGTGACCCGAGGGAAGATCGGATAAAGCGCTAGAAGATGAATGAATGAATAATATGAGATTATTGAATTATTCTGCTTTAGTTCAAATTATAGGTTCGTATTGTTTTCCACTTCATGTGTTTGTCGTGTCTGTAATGCCCACAGATGCTCCTCCACATTATATTTCATTTCAAACAGTGGAAAATGTATTTATTTATTTTGTATTAATGAATATCCATATGTATTATATATCAATTTCTCCATATATAACGCCATCTCAATGCATCAATGCATTACAGTGTTGGTTATTTACCTATAAAAGCATCTCCACTTATTTTCTCTTGGCTGTTTGACCAGAATAAAGTCCTTCCACTTTCCTCGGTGGAACTTCTCGAAAAGAACTGAAGAAAAAAAAAAAAGTCTTCTTATGACTCAAATCGTGTCGAATCGATTCACAGAGCTGCGAAGAAAGCGTGAACTGAAGCCATTAGGGTTGCTTGTGTGATGCATTGTGACATGATGCAAAGAGATGCAATGTGCGATTCACTTTGGATGCTATTAATCCCGCAGTCTCATGCAGTTGCACTGCTTGAACACCAGAGGTCTCACGCTGGACTACACACATAGTTAAAAACGTATAGAAAGGAAATTGCACAGGCAAGAGCTGTTCACTGGGGTTCGGAGACTTCAGCCCCATGCCCTTGCGACATACAGTTAGCACGAATGAGGTAGCGGAAGCCAGGCAGTTTAGCCAACCTTGGAGCTTTATTACCGGGATGCTTCAAAGCTCATTATATATTAATAAAAAAAAAAAAAAAAAAACAATTATATGAAGAATTCCGTTATTCCTTTTTCTGCCAAAACAGACCTGTCAACAGCATTAGCTTCTCCCAGTAGCATATCACCCTGTAGCCTGAGACTGGTTGCCCATTCAGAGACAGGGTTAAACCCCGGTTTAGTACCTGAATGGATGACGACCTGTGAGGAAAAACTGCTGGACGAGGTGTTAGTGAGTCCAGCAGGGGGCGCTTATCCTGTG
>JACRUU010000004.1:4464634-4474634 GCA_030449085.1 Kryptopterus vitreolus
ATTTTGCACAATCACACACACACACACACACACACACACAGTTAGTGATCCTCACGTTGAGACTGCAGCCAGTAAAACAGTGCAATGCATCTGTAATGCATTTCCACAAGGTCAGGCAAAAAAAAAAAAAAACAAAAAAAAAGTCACAAGGTTAAGAATGCGTTGTTGTTGTTTTGTTTGTTTGATCTGCGTACAGTTTGTTGTTTTTATCATTAAAGATAAGATTTTTAAAGGAATTGCAAAAGGAGGGCAGAGTCGCGCGAGTAATAATGGGTGCCTGTGAGTTGTCATGGAGATATAGTGAATAAGCAATTGTTGCCTGTGAAGCTCGAAGCATTAAAGGCATTCCAAGTTCGACCGCGTCTCGGGTCCTCGCACTACTGCTAACGACACAATCATGGACGTCCATACAGTTTCATATCTGTATACATCTTCTGCCCATTATTCCATTTGGGTTAATCAAGCAGTGCCCAACAGTATAAAGACTCCATTTTTTTTTTTCCTCGCCCCTTTCTTTTTTTTATTATTTATTTATTTTTTTTCTTCCCTTCTTCCATAACTAGTATGTATTTATGCTCGGGCATTCGGTGTCTTGTGAAGGATTATGCACGGTCTTGCTTTTCAATTTCCCCTCTCAGTGTACGTCTCTATTTGTATTCGGGCCTCACTGCCTTGGCATATTTTCAGGCTCCGGTTAATTTTAATCCATGCTGTATTCACTTAGAATTGACTCACAATCACAGTTCGTCTAGAACATACGCAGTGATATAACGTCGCTGTTTTGTAGTATATAATTTCACAGGACTCCTGGTGTACATTTAAAAAAAAAATAAAAAAATAGAGGACGAGACTCATGTAGTTGTGACGTTGTAATAAACAGTCGACTTGTAAACGAATATTTGCACCTATGATAGTCGTATGATGCATCACGTATGATCTCCAGCTGCTCGTATGGCACCGAGATGTTTTTCATGATAAACATTTCTGTCACAATCTTCCCACACATCCGCTCTTAAAACATCTTTAACCCCCTTCACTTGTATTTGTTTCGAATTTGGTGACACTTTTTACTCATTTTTGTCGTTCACCCGCAATGCATTTTTATTTAATGCAATTATTTAGAAAAACATCTAATGTTTATTTTCGCCGATAATCATTTAAAGTGCTGAAGTAACAAATAGCAATAACTATTTAAAAAAAAAAATAGATATAACGTGTCAACGTAGCATGATATGAAAGCAGGGTTTTTTTTTTTTTTTTTAAACCCATCGTGAGCGTTTATACTTCTGCGTCGCTCTGCAGTGACTATTCCCAAACACTAGATGGCGGTGGCGAGGTGTTCGAGTTTCTTCGTCTGTGTTTTGGGTTTCTGCCGTACTGGAAACGACGGCGAATTCCTGCAATGAGTGTGCCGCCTTTGTAAAAAAAGCGATGAAGGATCATAGAGCGCTTTGTTTCTTCACTATCGGTTTTATAAATGACGGTACGGAGGAATACGTACGATGCTACACCGGAAAGTAACGTCGTAACCCGACCCGCACCTCTCCGAAAAAGTAACCATGCGTCACGTCGTGATTGGTCGCCTTGGCAGCGTGTTTCCGAAAGTAATCCGAAATAATCCGTAGTGAAAACCAGCCTTAATACTCGGAAGTGAATCGGCGTCATTTTGAAATGAGATTGTATGTTGCTTAAAGGAACCCTTCGTTTTACGCAAAATACGTACGATGCTACAGCGGAAATACTCTGCCAAGCCGACCAATCATAGACCATACGCTCTGGGTCGACGTGAAGTTGCTTTTTTGGAGAGGTTTTATGCGTATAGGGTAGTCATATATATATATATATATATATATATATATATATATATATATATATATATATATATATATATATATATATATATATTTACATTTGTAGTATTTAGCAGATGCCCTTATCCAGGGCGACGTACAAGAAGTGCTTTAGGTCTCCATCTAAGGATAAGATTCATTCATGAAGGATAAATACTATATATATATATATATATATATATATATATATATATATATATATATAGAAGTGAGATCGCATATATATGTGTATAGAAGTGAGATTGCATATATATGTATAGATCGAGATCGCAATATCCCGCAATATCCCCCCCATATATATATATATATATATATATATATATATATATATATATATATGAATCGATATCGTGATTTTTTTAAATTAATCGTACATCCCTAGAACACGTACAATGTTGTATCACCTCGTGCCCTTTTATCTCAGCCTCAAGTAAATATGAACCTGAACATTTTCGTAAAGGAAGGTTCATTTCCAGCCAGTGAATGTGCTGGCTGATGGCACCGAGCAAAATAATGGCCTCTTATGGCTTATCCAAGATTTATGATGCTGCTGTGGTCTTTGGAGAAGGTTTACGCGTGTCGAATCTCTTCAGCTCCCGTCGTACGTCGCTTGTTTTTGCTGCCGTGGCGTTTTTAGCGCCTCCCGTTAAGGACGGCGAACGTCTGCGCAGACACACGCAGCTCGGTCCCATCAAGAAGCCTTTTAAGATTCATTTGTAAACACATGTTAATTGCGGAGAGACTTAATTCTTGCTGCCCATTATCACCCCGGACTCCGTTATTACAACAAATGAGTGTTTGCTAATGGCACGACATGCCCTCGCCATTTCCACCGTGAACCTGAAAGAAAGGCATAAACCATCTTTGGCGAAACGTGACGAGTGACTTGGAAAGAGCGAATAAGCAGTACTGGTCTCACTCCTTTCCGAAAGGACAAACGTTATGAGAGAGAGAGAGACTTTGAGAGAGTCATTGGGTAAGATGGTGGTTGTCGCTTCTGACGTCTTTCCGCTCCTGTGCATTTGAGGCGAAAAAGGCATTAGAGAGATTTTTGGCATCGCCATAGCAACCCAGCACTAACTTGGAAAGGCTCCCACCTGTATTCGGGGAAATACGTCTTTGACTGAATGTTTCCTGCAGCATTCTTTTTTTTTTGGGTGGGGGGGGTCGACTGAGGGTGACGACGACGACGACGACAAGAACCACTAGTTCTTTTTTCACTTATATGTTCTGCCTTATCCTGTGTGGGTCTTCTGATCCACCAAAAAAATTAGCTCCTCACGTCCGTATATGGAAACGTGAGCAGGTCTGAAGGTGAATTTTAAGAATATGGGTGGTAACGGTGGTTTGGTTGCAGGTCAGTTGTGCGCTGTGTATCTGTGTATCCGTCTTGTGAGGATGATGGTTACAAACTGGAACGATTGCACAATTCATGTGGCTTTCTCAGACAGTCAAGGTCACTGCAGTGTCAAATGTCAAATAATATATATATATAGGGATATATATATATATAATAATATATATATATATATATATATATATATATAAAATATATATCATGCATACTCGTGTCAGTAGATTTAATCGCGATTAATTGCGCTATTTCCATGAGTCAACTCGTGATTAATCGCACTTTTCCCAGTGTACCATAAATGAATACGTTTAATGTTTCTAATACTCTAAACAGATGTTCTAAATAATATATATATATATATATATATATATATATATATATATATATATATATATATATATATATATCTATATATATATTACATATTTTCACTCAATATCTCTTTCCTTATTATTTCAATTATTTATTTCAAACTGGAAATCGTTCTTAATATTAATATTAAAATTCATAATATTAATTCCTGGTTCATCTCAGTGTTTTTTTTTTTAAATATGGTACGTCGTCCCTTTAAGAATTATCTTCCAGTTTTGGTTGCTTTAACCATATAAACTGGTTTAGGTTTAGGTTGTATATGTTGATATAGTGAGGAGCTCGTACCTGTTGTGAATGCACAGATGAGATAGGTGTAAATAAAAAATCGGGACAATCGGGCGAAATTTAGGAAGTGTGAGCGAATGCACGTTGCTCGGTGTTTTTTTTTTTTTTTTTTTTTTTTTTTTTTTTTTTTTTTTAAATAATGGTTCAGAGCCGGTGAACTTGTTTATATCGCTTTATCGCTTTTTTTGTATTCCATCCCAACATTACAAGCAGTAAATGCGGATGAGGGAAGGTCACGGACTGAAGTTTCTTTTCTCTCGAGTGTATTTGCTGTTTCGGGGGAGTCGTTCATTCGCCAACGTGTATAGTATATATATATATATATATATATATATATATATATATACACACATACACACACAACATGTGATAAAAAAGCTGCTCCTTCACTAAGCATATAATGTGATATATAATATAAGCATATAATATATATATATATATATATATATATATATATATTATATATATATAGATATAGATAGATAGATAGATAGATATATATATATAATATATATCGAAAAGATATCGATATAGATATAGATATATATTCTATATGCTTATTCTTTTTGCATCTTAATAATAATTTTGGGTTGTGTGAGTTTGAGCTTATGTATAATATATAAAACAAAACATTATTCTATATTTTATACAGTACAATTTTATATATTATATACTTACATTTGACACCTGCTATCACACTTTGGCTCTGGCAATTGTTTCAGACATTTTTCCGTGATAGATTTATTATTTTTATTTTCTGAAAACAATGTTTGTTTGTTTGTTTATTATATTATATTTATTATAATTATTACCAACATATTTCTCTCTTAAATCGCGTACATTGAAAAGCCACCATCTTCCAGCCCGAATCTCAGAAAGGACTCCCGTTTGCTTTGTTTGCACCACACATCGAATGCAGCATAATGGAGGAAAAAAAAAAAAACATCCTTCCTAGTGCTCACAAGAATAATGTCGAGAGACATTTGCGATTCAGCCACAGAAAAAGCATGCCTGCCTTGTGTCTGTGTGTGTGTGTGGGTGTGTGTGTGTGTGTGTGTGTGTTCTCTTTTTCAGTGTCATCTGCTAATGTTTGCTCGGTATTTTCAGCAAAGATTAAAGCATTGGCACTGTTGGCTGTGTTTGGGGACATGGGCAGCCATTATATGAAAGTGCACTTCTTTTATTTATTTATTTATTTATTTATTTTGTTCATTAAGCATTGAAGTATTGTTCTATTTGTGTTAATTTGTTGTGCTTTACACTGTACCATAGTTATATGGTTTTGGTATTGTTTCAAAGTTGTTTTTTTTAGACACACACACACACACACACACACACACACACACACACACACACACACACACACGAGATATGGATAGCTCTCTGGGTTACTCGTGTTTTTGCCCAAATTTCTGGTCTGTGGAGAATCGCTGGTCGCTTCCATATATAGCGGTCTTTCAAGCATCAAGTCTTTCATGAAGCAAGTCATTGGTGATTAAATGTATGCGTCCGAAATCGGTTACGCCTTACTAAGACGATCTACCACGATAGGGATCTGTCAGGGGATTTTTAATTGCGTGTCATGCACGGTTTTTAAAAAGCTTAATATGTTATAAAAGGCAAAAAAAAAAAAAAAAAGGCTAATAAGTGTGAATGGACTGATAATAGACAATAGGGTTTTAGGGACAATCCACATCTTTGCGTGAGGAGGTCGTTTGCTTTTGCCTAATGCCTTGTGTAAATGTATCCAGAGCATCCAGAGCGACTTACAACTGAGATATTGAGATTTAAGGGCCTTGCTCAAGGGCCCACTAGTGGTGGTGGTGGTGGTGGTGGTGGTGGTGGGGGGGTTTGAACCCATGATCTTCCGGTCCAACACCTTAACCACTGGGCTACACCACCTCTTTGGTTATGGTTACGGACTGTCCTGCTCACTCGTGTCCATTTGTTCGCAATGACGGATTCTTTTTTTTTTTAAATACGATGTTTGAAGCACAAGATAAAGATGAATTTGTTTTATTTGTTCAGGTCGCTAGATTTCGTAGTGGGATTCGTTTGTTTGAATGGATTTGATGGAAATGTTTCGTAGAGAGACGGACGGAGCTCGGAGTGAATCGTAATTTACCTTGAGTGAGTTTTATTGTGGCATTTCTTATTTGCTTTATGTTGGGAATCAACAATCGATGGAAAAAAAAACATTGCCTTAACAAATATTAGCTTAAAAATGAGTGATTTTTTTGTTTTGTTTCCCGTTTACTTTACGCTCCTGTCGTTTACTGTAGGGCCGCACAATCCATTGCTAACGTGAATTTTTTTCATTTATTCTGCTAAGATTTGTTGCACTCAAGTACAAAAGAGGAAAAAAACAAAAAAACAGGACAATCTGTTAAAGTGCAGAAATAACAAAATGAGTGTACTCATAACTATTTAAAAAAACGTAGCACGATCTGAACGCAGGGAGCGTTTATACTTCCGCGTCGCTCCGCAGTGACTATTCCCAAACACTAGTTGGCGGTGGCGTGCTGTTTTAATTGTAGCAGTCTTTGTTAAATGGCAGCGAAGAATCATATAGAGGTGTTGATATTTTCTCTAAGATGATCCTCGGCGCTTCGTTTCTTCGATATGGACATTAAAAATGGCGGTACGGAGGAGAACGTACGGACCTTGCGCTCGACGGGGCGCGTAGTCACTTTTTTGGATGAGGCGAGGGCTTGGGGTAGGCGTCGACGTGCCGGATACGCCGTAGTCCCGATACACCAGCCGTTACACGCAAATCATTTGGAAATGATGTATGGATCGCGAACCCCCCCCGATTAATCGTGCAACCCTATTAGCAGCGTATTCATTCTGAAAGTCACATGACCCATGGATGTACACAAATCGGCGTTCCCGTTATTGATCCTTTTGACAGGCATTCTTCGGACACACACACACACACACACACATAAAAACCGTCGCGCACCTCGAAGGCCATCCGAGTTACACAGCCGTGTTCGCTTGCGTACGTCGACTCAGAAACCGGCTTAACCTGGCTTTAATACTAATCCGAATCTAATCAAGAGGGCAATGCAGTGAACCGGCGCCACTGCGGTTCCTCTGGCTCTCCCGGCACTCTAACAAAAGGTCCACCACGTTCCTCCTGTACTAGTCCGAGACGCAACGCTACGCCGCGATACCTTGTTTTTATTTCTCCTAGGGTAGCAATCGGCGAAATTCCAAGTGCCGGCGGCTCTTTGGTGCTTTTTTTTTTTTTCATTTTCCCTCTCTTTCTATTTATTTCCCTTTTAATGCAACCTTTTCGGTGCTTTTTCCCAATTTCTTAAGTAACGACCACTTTCACATGAATCCATTTGCTTTCATTGTAACTCGCTAACGACTGTCGTGAGTACACGGTGCGAGACACGGAGCAGCTGAACGCCGCTGTTTAACACGGAACCCCTACACGACTCTAGAGACTGACTGTCGATGGAAAAGGTCAGACGGGGTTAAGACTAGACTTAGCAACGATATACGCACAGGTTAAAGACGAAAAAAAGATATATCATTTCTGATGTGCAGACGTCTTTAGAAAGCGAATTAAAGGCATTCGCTTTTACAAAACAAGCCGTTAAAGAAAGCCGTGTGGGGACAAAAGGCGGGGAAGTCCAGCGTCGTGCCAACGAACAAGGAAAGAAATCGAAATGCTTCGTGATGATGCTTCTGTGACCTTGTCTGGAAAGATCTCGATTCCCAATTAGAAAAAAAACAAACGTTAAATTACAAATAATAATAAATAGTGTAGTGAGGCACGGGGGTTTAGTGGTTAGCACGTTCGTCTCACACCGCCAGGGTCCGGGTTCGATTCCCGTCTCGGCCATGTGTGTGTGGAGTTTGTGCATGTTCTCCCCGTGCCTCAGGGGTTTTTTCCCCGGGTTCTCCGGTTTCCTCCCGGTCCAAAAACATGCACGGTAGGTTGATTGGCACCTTGGAAAATTGTCCCTAGTGTGTGTGTGTGTGTGTGTGTGTGTGTGTGTTGTGTGGGTCCTGCGATGGGTTGGCATTCCATCCAGGGTGTATCCTGCCTTAATGCCCATAGACGCCTGAGATAGACACAGACTCCCCGTGACCCGAGGGAAGATCGAATATAGCGGTAGAAGATGAATGAATGAATGAATAGTGTAGCTTTTCAATGACTTTATAAAAGTGATTAACATTTGATTACTTATTTGTCCACTAGGTGGCACTTTTAAGTTAACATTCTAAGGGAAAAAAGTTTCAAACCCTTTGAAATAAATCATATTTTTTAAATGAACCTGCATCCGAATATTTGGGGGGGGGGGGGGTGGGGGGGCGCGAGGGGGCGTGCGGGGGTTGTTCAGTGGGGAAGTTCAGGGGCGGTACATGCTTGTTGACTGAGAGCGCCACTGCCACCCACTGGAGTGGATGTGTGCAATTACTCTACTAGGCCATTCCCGAGGGGTCACAATGCAGTATTCTAAATCAATTTTTTCCTCGGTAACTGTAACGAATTACCGCTTTCGTAATTAATTTCACGTAACGACGTAAGATGTAACTAGTCGCTCCCCAGCGCTGGTTTTACGAAAGGTATATAAGCGATCTCGCCGTTCTACGCGCATGCATACGTAGTGTGAAGCAGGAGATAATTAGCCCCGAATTTGACTCTTTAAGTTGCAGCCTCTTAAAATGCAAATGATCCCCGAATTCTTCAGGAGTCTTAATCGGGCCCCACACAATGGCAGCGAGCGGCAAAACCGCGAGCGCTGATACAGCAGAAATCAAATCAAAGCGTTTTTTTTTTTCTTTTTTTTTTTTTTTTTTTTTTTTTTTTTTAAAAGCAGCCCAGACAAATTAGCATGCATCAGGAGATGTAAGGGAAGAAGGCCCATAAGCCTGTCGTTTCTGTCAAAGGATATAGAATGATGAATGAGGCAAACAAGAAAAGAAAAAAAAAAAAGAGAGGGAGAACCTGCTCTGAAAGAGGGCTTCGGGTCCAATGCGAGATTCAGCAGCTAAAACGTCAAAACTCGATTTATTTTGACATGTGGACCACCAGCGTTTGTGTCGTAGCTTTGTCAAGTGTGTGGAATATAATTTAAGGCGATCTGCGATTTGTTTCTTTTTATTTATTTATTTATTTATTTTTCCTTTCTTCACATTGGAATCATTTCACGGAAAGAAAACCCAGATTCATTCGTTCATTCGTCTTCTACCGCTTTATCCGACTATCTCTCTCTCTTTCTGGTCTTCAGGGGTCTTCGGCAGGCAAGACCACACCTTGTATGGAGTAACAACCCATCGCAGGACACACACACACACACACACACACACACCACACACACAACACTCACACACACTAGGGACAATTTTCCAAGGTGTATGTTTTTGGACCTTGGAGGAAACCGGAGAATGCGGAGAAAAAACCCCTTTGGAATGGGGGAGAACAAGCAAAATCCACACACACACTTGGCGGAGGCGGGAATCGAACCCCCGACCCTGTAGGTGTGTTAAATCCAATTCCAGCCAATGTTTGTTATATTCAAATTCTCGTTATTGTAGAAATGTAACGCAGTGTGAAGAAACTTTTGCTCAGGTGTTTAAATGTCGTCTCAAAGAAAGATTGGAACTTGGGGTCAGAGCGCAGGGTCGGCCATGATCTAGCACTACTGGAGCACAGAGGGTTAAGGGGCCTTGCGAAAAAAAGAACCCAAGGGTGGCGATACCGGGGCTCGAACCCCTGACCTTCTGATTAATAGGCAAGTGCCTTAAAGCACTGAGCAATGAAATACCCCTTTTGATAACGTTTCCCAGACTAGATCATATGCATAATAATAATACGTTCGCCTCACACCGCCAGGGTCTGGGTTCGATTCCCTTCTCGGCCATGTGTGTGTGGAGTTTGCATGTTCTCCCCGTGCCTCAGGGGGTTTTTCTCCGGGTTCTCCGGTTTCCTCCCGGTCCTAAAACACATGCACGGTAGGTTGATTGGCACCTTGGAAACCGTAGTATATGAATGTGTGTGTGTGTGTGTGTGTGTGTTTTGCGATGGGTCGGCATTCCATCCAGGGTGTATCCTGCCTTAATGCCCATAGACGCCTGAGATAGGCACAGACTCCCCGTGACCCGAGGAATGATCGGATAT
>JACRUU010000004.1:4479634-4499634 GCA_030449085.1 Kryptopterus vitreolus
GGTTACTGGCGGAGCCTCGCAACGCTCCGAGATTGCATATTGAAATAAATCGAATCTCCCGAGTCGCGCTGGCGATATTGGCGGAGGAAGACATAATATTCCGGAATGGCTTTCTCGTTAGAAAGGGTCAGTTAGCATCAGGCCGGTTCTTATTTCCGCGCCAGCTCGTTCTAGGAAGCCGCGCCTTAAGATAAGGGAAAGCAGCCCGGCGGGAAGACGCTACGCGAGGACCCTTATGTGAGCTTATATAGACTCGCTGGCGATGCAATATGTTTGGCTTTCGCTTATTTCCCCCTCAGGGCGTCGGATTTGACGGATGAGCATTTGATTGTATTCACCCAACAAGAAGCCTTTCAATCTTCCTTCAATAGGTTAATGAGATACCCGCGGGTGTCATTATAGTACGCCGGCGGAAGATAGCAATGAATCAGCAGAATGAAGAGAAGATAGAGAGAGAGACAATGCTCGGGTAGTGTAGGAGCTCGGGGAGGGAGGGAGGGAGGGGAGGGAGGGGGTGGGGAAAAGAAATAGAAGGTGTAATTCGAGCATGGCGTTTAGCGTAGAAGAATAACGTTAGGAGTAAAAAGCAGCGCATTTTCAACTGAAATAAAGATTATAATTAGGCTAAATAAGCAGAGGTGTTTTTTTCGTAAATGTTTTTTTCGTAAGAAGAGGTGTTTTTTTCAGAGGTGTTTTTTTTTCGTAAATAAGCAGAGGTGTTTTTTTTTCGTAAATAAGCAGAGGTGTTTTTTTCGTAAATAAGCAGAGGTGTTTTTTTTTTCTTCGTAAATAAGCAGAGGTGTTTTTTTCGTAAATAAGCAGAGGTGTTTTTTTTTCGTAAATAAGCAGAGGTGTTTTTTTGTTAAGGATGTTTTTTTTTTCGTGTTTTTTTTTGTCGTAAATAAGCAGAGGTGTTTTTTTCGTAAATAAGCAGAGGTGTTTTTTTTTTCGTAAATAAGCAGAGGTGTTTTTTTTTCGTAAATAAGCAGAGGTGGTTTTTTACTGTAAATAAGCAGAGGTGTTTTTTTGTAAACAAGCAGAGGTGTTTTTTCGTAAATAAGCAGAGGTGTTTTTTTTTTTTATTTCGTAAATAAGCAGAGGTGTTTTTTTTCGTAAATAAGCAGAGGTGTTTTTTTTTTTCGTAAATAAGCAGAGGTGTTTTTTTTTCGTAAATAAGCAGAGGTGTTTTTTTCGTAAATAAGCAGAGGTGTTTTTTTTTTCGTAAATAAGCAGAGGTGTTTTTTTTTTCGTAAATAAGCAGAGGTGTTTTTTTTTTGTAAATAAGCAGAGGTGTTTTTTTTTTGTAAATAAGCGTAAATAAGCAGAGGTGTTTTTTTCGTTTTTTTTTTTTTTTTTTTCGTAAATAAGCAGAGGTGTTTTTTTTTCGTAAATAAGCAGAGGTGTTTTTTTTCGTAAATAAGCAGAGGTGTTTTTTCGTAAATAAGCAGAGGTGGTTTTTTTCGTAAATAAGCAGAGGTGTTTTTTTTTTCGTAAATAAGCAGAGGTGTTTTTTTTTTTTTTCGTAAATAAGCAGAGGTGTTTTTTTCGTTTTTTTTCGTAAATAAGCAGAGGTGTTTTTTTGTAAATAAACGTTTTTTTTCGTAAATAAGCAGAGGTGTTTTTTTTTTTCGTAAATAAGCAGAGGTGTTTTTTTTTTTCGTAAATAAGCAGAGGTGTTTTTTTTTTTTTCGTAAATAAGCAGAGGTGTTTTTTTTTCGTAAATAAGCAGAGGTGGTTTTTTTTTCGTAAATAAGCAGAGGTGTTTTTTTTTCGTAAATAAGCAGAGGTGGTTTTTTTTTTTGTTTTTTCGTAAATAAGCAGAGGTGTTTTTTCGTTAAGCAGAGGTTTTTTTCGTAAATAAGCAGAGGTGGTTTTTTTTTCGTAAATAAGCAGAGGTGCTTTTTTTTCGTAAATAAGCAGAGGTGTTTTTTTCGTAAATAAGCAGAGGTGTTTTTTTTCGTAAATAAGCAGAGGTGTTTTTTTTCGTAAATAAGCAGAGGTGTTTTTTTTTTGTAAATAAGCAGAGGTGTTTTTTTTTTCGTAAATAAGCAGAGGTGTTTTTTTTTTGTAAATAAGCAGAGGTGTGTTTTTTTTTTTCGTAAATAAGCAGAGGTGTTTTTTTTCGTAAATAAGCAGAGGTGGTTTTTTTCGTAAATAAGCAGAGGTGGTTTTTTTTCGTAAATAAGCAGAGGTGTTTTTCTTCGTAAATAAGCAGAGGTGTTTTTTTCGTAAATAAGCAGAGGTGTTTTTTTCGTAAATAAGCAGAGGTGTTTTTTTTCGTTAGCAGAGGTGTTTTTTGTAAATAAGCAGAGGTGTTTTTTTTCGTAAATAAGCAGATGTGTTTTTTTTCGTAAATAAGCAGAGGTGTTTTTTTCGTAAATAAGCAGAGGTGTTTTTCGTAAATAAGCAGAGGTGTTTTTTTTTTTCGTAAATAAGCAGAGGTGTTTTTTTCGTAAATAAGCAGAGGTGTTTTTTTTCGTAAATAAGCAGAGGTGGTTTTTTTTTCGTAAATAAGCAGAGGTGTTTTTTTTCGTAAATAAGCAGAGGTGGTTTTTTTTTCGTAAATAAGCAGAGGTGTTTTTTTTCGTAAATAAGCAGAGGTGTTTTTTTCGTAAATAAGCAGAGGTGTTTTTTTCGTAAATAAGCAGAGGTGTTTTTTTCGTAAATAAGCAGAGGTGTTTTTTTTTCGTAAATAAGCAGAGGTGTTTTTTTCGTAAATAAGCAGAGGTGTTTTTTTTCGTAAATAAGCAGAGGTGTTTTTTCGTAAATAAGCAGAGGTCTTTTTTTTCGTAAATAAGCAGAGGTGTTTTTTTTTCGTAAATAAGCAGAGGTGTTTTTTTTTCGTAAATAAGCAGAGGTGTTTTTTTCGTAAATAAGCAGAGGTGTTTTTTTTTTCGTAAATAAGCAGAGGTGTTTTTTTTTTCGTAAATAAGCAGAGGTGTTTTTTTTTTCGTAAATAAGCAGAGGTGTTTTTTCGTAAATAAGCAGAGGTGGTTTTTTTCGTAAATAAGCAGAGGTGTTTTTTTTTCGTAAATAAGCAGAGGTGGTTTTTTTTTTGTAAATAAGCAGAGGTGTTTTTTTTTTGTAAATAAGCAGAGGTGTTTTTTCGTAAATAAGCAGAGGTGTTTTTTTTCGTAAATAAGCAGAGGTGTTTTTCTTCGTAAATAAGCAGAGGTGTTTTTTTTTCGTAAATAAGCAGAGGTGTTTTTTCGTAAATAAGCAGAGTGTTTTTTTCGTAAATAAGCAGAGGTGTTTTTTTTTCGTAAATAAGCAGAGGTGTTTTTTTTCGTTTTTCGTAAATAAGCAGAGGTGGTTTTTTCGTAAATAAGCAGAGGTGTTTTTTTTTGTAAATAAGCAGAGGTGTTTTTTCGTAAATAAGCAGAGGTGGTTTTTTTCGTAAATAAGCAGAGGTGTTTTTTTTCGTAAATAAGCAGAGGTGTTTTTTTCGTAAATAAGCAGAGGTGTTTTTTTCGTAAATAAGCAGAGGTGTTTTTTTTTTCGTAAATAAGCAGAGGTGTTTTTTTTCGTAAATAAGCAGAGGTGTTTTTTTTTTGTAAATAAGCAGAGGTGTTTTTTTTTTCGTAAATAAGCAGAGGTGTTTTTTTTTTGTAAATAAGCAGAGGTGTTTTTTTTCGTAAATAAGCAGAGGTGGTTTTTTTTTCGTAAATAAGCAGAGGTGTTTTTTTCGTAAATAAGCAGAGGTGTTTTTTCCGTAAATAAGCAGAGGTGTTTTTTTTCGTAAATAAGCAGAGGTGTTTTTTTTCCGTAAATAAGCAGAGGTGTTTTTTCGTAAATAAGCAGAGGTGGTTTTTTTCGTAAATAAGCAGAGGTGTTTTTTTTTCGTAAATAAGCAGAGGTGTTTTTTCGTAAATAAGCAGAGGTGTTTTTTTCGTAAATAAGCAGAGGTGGTTTTTTTTCGTAAATAAGCAGAGGTGTTTTTTCGTAAATAAGCAGAGGTGTTTTTTTCGTGAATAAGCAGAGGTGTATTTTTTCGTAAATAAGCAGAGGTGTTTTTTTTCGTAAATAAGCAGAGGTGTTTTTTTTCGTAAATAAGCAGAGGTGTTTTTTTTCGTAAATAAGCAGAGGTGTTTTTTTTCGTAAATAAGCAGAGGTGTTTTTTTCGTAAATAAGCAGAGGTGTTTTTTTTTTCGTAAATAAGCAGAGGTGTTTTTTTTCGTAAATAAGCAGAGGTGGTTTTTTTCGTAAATAAGCAGAGGTGTTTTTTTCGTAAATAAGCAGAGGTGTTTTTTTTTTTTTTTTCGTAAATAAGCAGAGGTGTTTTTTTCTCATAAATAAGCAGAGGTGGTTTTTTTCGTAAATAAGCAGAGGTGTTTTTTTTTCGTAAATAAGCAGAGGTGTTTTTTTTTTTTCGTGAATAAGCAGAGGTGTTTTTTTCGTAAATAAGCAGAGGTGTTTTTTTTTCGTAAATAAGCAGAGGTGTTTTTTTCGTAAATAAGCAGAGGTGTTTTTTTTCGTAAATAAGCAGAGGTGTTTTTTTTCGTAAATAAGCAGAGGTGTTTTTTTCGTAAATAAGCAGAGGTGTTTTTTTTTCGTAAATAAGCAGAGGTGTTTTTTTTTTGTAAATAAGCAGAGGTGTTTTTTCGTAAATAAGCAGAGGTGTTTTTTTTTTGTAAATAAGCAGAGGTGTTTTTTTTTTCGTAAATAAGCAGAGGTGTTTTTTTTTCGTAAATAAGCAGAGGTGTTTTTTTTTTCGTAAATAAGCAGAGGTGTTTTTTTTTTTTCGTAAATAAGCAGAGGTGTTTTTTTTTTGTAAATAAGCAGAGGTGTTTTTTTTTTCGTAAATAAGCAGAGGTGTTTTTTTCGTAAATAAGCAGAGGTGTTTTTTCGTAAATAAGCAGAGGTGTTTTTTTCGTAAATAAGCAGAGGTGGTTTTTTTCGTAAATAAGCAGAGGTGTTTTTTTCGTAAATAAGCAGAGGTGTTTTTTTTCGTGAATAAGCAGAGGTGTTTTTTTCGTAAATAAGCAGAGGTGTTTTTTTCGTAAATAAGCAGAGGTGTTTTTTCGTAAATAAACAAATATGGTGATTAAAAGTATAGAAGATATAGTATAGGATAGTTGTGCCTGCAAGAACAATAATATATAATAATAATAATAATAATAAATATAGTGTCTCATAAGCGAAAAGTCTGTCCATTCCCTTCGTTAACATAAAACATTTAATTTATGTTTTTGGTAATGTGCTTGGAAGGAAGGAAGGCAGGCATTTGGAAATGAAAACATCTTTTTCGGAAGGAAGAAAGGAAGGAAGGAAAACATTTGGAAAGGAAAACATCTTTTTTGGAAGGAAGGAAAACATCTAGGAAGGAAGGAAAGTAAGGAACGAAGGGAAGGAAAGGAAAGGAAAAGCTTCCTTTTTTGGAAGGAAGGAAAACATCTTGGAAGGAAGGAAGGAAGGAAAAGATTTGGAAAGGAAAACATCTTTTTCGGAAGGAAAAAAAGAAGGAAGGAAGGAAAACATCTTTGAAGGAAGGAAGGAAGGAAAACATCTTTGAAGGAAGGAAGGAAGGAGGGAGTCTTTGTCAGAAGCAAGCACACCAACATGTTTGTGCATTGAGAAGTTGTGGATCGTGAGCAGATCCTTTCTTTCTCCACTCCTTTCCAGACGTGTATTGTTGCCTTGGTAATTCTCTGATTAGTGCTTTTGCTTGACATTTTATGATATAGTTGGTATAAAATGGTGGTTTGGATATTTGTACTCGTGTCTTCTGGATATCGTTTCTGATGCAACTGACTGATGTGTTCCTGTAAGTAAAGTTCCTGTAAACAAGTTGTTTTTATTGACTGGCCTTTGCTCCATGTCTGCTTCTTATTATACCATTGTGTTCTTTCATTTCCACGACACTCCGAATGGTTGCCTTGGTTTTACCCAGTGGCCAAACTTTCCTTATTTTCTCAGCAGCTTCTTCTTATTATTTTCAGCTATTTGGTCTTTATCTAGGTTTTTTTTTTTTTTTTTTTTCCTTGTTTTTTTCTTTTTTTTTTTTTTTCAGCTATTTGGTCTTTATCTAGGTTTTTTTTTCTTCTTTTTTTTTTTCTTCTTTTTTTCAGCTATTTGGTCTTTATCTAGGTTTTTTTTCTTTTTTTCTTCTTTTTTTTTCTTTTTTTTCAGCTATTTGGTCTTTATATCTAGGTTTTTTTTTTTTTTTTTTTTTTTTTTTTTCTTCTTTTTTTTTTTTTTCAGCTATTTGGTCTTTATCTAGGTTTTTTTTTTTTTTTCTTTTTTTTTTTTTTTTTTTTTTTTTTTTTTTTTTAGCTATTTGGTCTTTATCTAGGTTTTTTTTCTTTTTTTCTTCTTTTTTTCTTTTTTTTTTCTTTCTTTTTGGTTCTTTTTTTTATTTTTCTTTTTTCTTTTTTTTTTTTTTCTTTTTTTTTTTTCTTTTTTTCTTTTTTTTTTTTTTTTTTTTTTTTTTTTTTTTTTTTTTTTTTTTTTTTTTTTTTTTTTTTTTTTTTTTTTTTTAGCTATTTGGTCTTTATCTAGGTTTTTTTTTCTTTTTTTTTTTTTCTTCTTTTTTTCAGCTATTTGGTCTTTATCTAGGTTTTTTTTTTCTTTTTTTTCTTTTTCTTTTTTTTTTTTTTTTTCAGCTATTTGGTCTTTATCTAGGTTTTTTTCTTTACTTTTTTTTTCTTTTTTTTTTTTTTTGCAGCTATTTGGTCTTTATCTAGGTTTTTTTTTTTCTTCTTTTTTTTCTTCTTTTTTTCAGCTTTTTGGTATTATCTAGGTTTTTTTTTTTTTCTTTTTTTTTCTTTTTTTAGATATTTGGGTCTTTATCTAGGTTTTTTTTTTTTTTTTTTTTTTTTTTTTTTTTTTTTTTTTTTTTTGCTATTTGGTCTTTATCTAGGTTTTTTTTTCTTTTTTTCTTCTTTTTTTCTTTTTTCTTTTTTTTTTCTTTTTTTGTCTTTTTTTTTTACTTTTTTTTTTTCTTTTTTTCTCTTTTTTCAGATTTGGTGCTTTATTTTTTTTTGGTCTTTATAGGTCTTTATTTTTTTTTTTTTTTCTAGGTTTTTTTTTTTTTTTTTTTTCTTCTTTTTTTCTTTTTTTTTTTTTAGCTATTTGGTCTTTATCGAGGTTTTTTTTTTTTTTTTTTTTTTTCTTTTTTCTTTTTTTTCAGCTATTTGGTCTTTATCTAGGTTTTTTTTTTTTTTTTTTTTTTTTTCTTTTTTTCTTTTTTCTTAGCTATTTGGTCTTTATCTATGTTTTTTTTTTTTCTTTTTTTTCTTCTTTTTTTTCTTTTTCTTTTTTTCTTTTTTTTTTAGCTATTTGGTCTTTATCTAGGTTTTTTTTTTTTTTTTTTTTCTTTTTTTTCTTCTTTTTTTTTCTTTTTTTTTTTTTCTTTTTTTTCTTTTCTTTTTTCTTCTTTTTTCTTTCTTTTTTCAGCTATTTGGTCTTAATCTATTTTTTTTCCAAGAGACTTCACAAGTCAAACACAGACCTCAGACCAGAGGTAAAGCATCAGAGCTATTGATCTTTGTACACAATCAATTTACCAGGGCACACCAGGGCAACAAGAAACACCTGTCAGTCACCATCGCCAATATTTTTGGATCGTCTGAAAAATGGCTAAGATGGTAAAAAAAAATTCCATTATTCACAACACTTATAGATTAAACAGTCATGACATTAACGCAGAGTGACGTCTGATATATTTGTTTACGTGACGGCGTAAACACTTATCCAGAGCGAGCTGCAATCTTCTCATTTATACAACAACTGAGAAAGTGAGAGCACCCCTGATTAAACTCTGCGTTATCCACCTGGGGTGAAAGGGCTTCTCCATTTGCAATAATTATGGGTTGCGAAACATTTACTGTTTTGTTGAAACTGACATTCATCGATAACTTTATGACCCCCTGATTAATATAGTGTTCCCGACCCGGCCAGCTTTAATGAAGTTCTTCAGCAGTTTGAGCTGCAGGAGCTCGTCTGTTAGATCCCAAACACAAGGGCCAGACTTTCTCTCCTCTCCAGGGCTGTAAACATTCCCCGAGTAACTCCATTATCAACATGCAAATGATTCTTATAGAGGGCCATTTAAATAGAGATTAGACATTAGAAAAAGCAAAACCAAATCCATTCAGTTTTTTTTCTCTTTTCTTTTTTTTCCTCTTAGACATTTTCAGACGATCCAAAGATAAATAGATAGATATGATAGATAGATAGATAGATAGATAGATAGATAGATAGATAGGTAGATAGATAGATAGATAGATAGGTAGATAGGTAGGTAGATAGATAGATAGATAGATAGATAGGTATGATAGATGGATGGATGGATGAGATGGATACAATAGATAGGTAGATAGGTATGGTAGATAGATATATAGATATGGTATATAGATATGGTATATAGATAGATAGATAGATATGGTATATAGATATAGATAGATAGATAGATAGATAGATAGATAGATAGATAGATAGATAGATAGATAGATAGATAGATAGATAGATAGATAGATAGATAGATATGGTATATAGATATGGTATATAGATAAATACATAGATAGATATGGTATATAGATAGATATATAGATATGGTAGATAGATAGATAGATAGATAGATAGATAGATGGTATATAGATAGATAGATAGATAGATATGGTATATAGATATATGAGATATATAGATATGGTATATAGATAGATAGATAGATAGATAGATAGATGGTATATAGATAGATATAGATAGATATGGTATATAGATATGGTATATAGATAGATAGATAGATAGATAGATATATAGATAGATAGATAGATAGATAGATAGATAGATAGATAGATAGATAGATAGATAGATAGATAGATAGATCGATGATAGATGGTAGATATAGAGATTAGGAAAAGATAGATAGCTAGATAGATAGATAGATAGATAGATAGATAGATAGATAGATAGATAGCTAGATAGATAGATAGATAGATAGATAGATAGATAGATAGATAGATAGATAGATAGATAGATAGATAGATATGGATAGATAGATAGATAGATAGATAGATAGATAGATAGATAGATAGATAGATAGATAGATAGATAGATAGATAGATAGATAATAGATAGATAGATAGATAGATAGATAGATAGATAGATATAGATAGATAGATGGGTCAGTATATAGATAGATAGGTAGATATGGTAGATATGGTATATAGATATGGTATGTAGGTATATAGACAGACAGACAGACAGACTAAATACACTGAATACTGTGTTTCCGATATTAATGGATAATTATTATCCGGAATTACCAAAGAAATAATATTTTGCTTTCCATTTATAAGCAGAAAAGTGACAGTAAGGAAACACTGCCATACGTAGCTTATGAATAAAGACATTTTTAAACTCCTGATTAACTCGTCTGTAGACGATCATCGCGAAATCTCACCAAACCTCGTCCAGCCCGAGCACAGCCAATTTAATGTATGCCTTCCTCCAATACCAGACGACGCATATTTGACACATTGGCAGCACTAATTGCACAATTATTGTTTCTGCTTGAAAGGAAAAACACACACACATTATACTTGTATTTATATATATTATATATATATATATATATATATATATATATATATATATATATATTATATATATAATATAATGATTGTTAATAATTCAGACAACAAGGGGTCAGTGTGACTGCTCTGTTTAGTTATGAAATGAATTAAAAAGCAATATCAGAAGGAGAAAAACAAACCCTCTATCATTGTGTGGATCATTAAAAATTATATATATATATATATATATATATATATATACATAAATAATAATAATAATAATAATAATCTGTGAGTCACCAAACCGTAAGCCATTACACCGCTATTATTTCTATCCAGCGCTCCATCCCGCTCCTACATCATCACCGCTGAGGAACTTTGAAATATCACAGAAAGACAGAGACGAACCGTTAATCATATTTTGAACCTGTTTTATCCCGGACCGAACCCTCCCCCCCCTTGTATTATTCTCTTGCCGTAGCATAGAATTACTGGAAATCACACTGTTGCGAGATGACTCTGTGGTATTATATGGATTTAGGCTGTTCTGGCAAGCTGGAGTATTGTTTCCCCTTGTTTTTCATCCGGATAGATAATGGGTATCCGGGGCTTTGCCAGAAATCCACTTGAATTCTCTTTTCACATATCCAGTGCTTAAGTGTGTTCCTCGGTGAGATCGAATTGTAATTAAAGCCGATGTAATCAAAATCCGATCTGGATCAAATCCACGTCGCACACCAGACGTCGAATGCGCAAACGCTCAGAGACCCGCATGCCTAACAGTGCATTATTGCAAATTAGATGCGTTATTTTTTATATTAAGCAAAAAAATCTAATAAATGTAATACATTGCATATATTTAAGCAACGAAACACAACAATAACTCTTATTCAAGTTGTTACTATGAAAACATAAATTTACATAAATATATATATATATATATATATATATATATATATATAGATATATATATATTTTATAAATTCCACTCAAAATCTCTCACTTTAATAAAATTATTAATTATTTAATATTTATTTTGATCAGAAATGACTCTTTTCTTATTATATTTCTTGTTAGCTAATACAGTGTAAAATATGAGACGTGGCTCCTTTAAGAATTGTGTTCCGGTTGCTTTTCCATATAAACTGGTGATACCGTTGTCGGAACAATATGAATTGTTGTAAAAGAATGTGATAAATATGATGTACAATTCTACATACACATGTTGAAATCGATAAAATAAAACGATGAAAAGAAAGTTTAACTAAAAGACCTTTTACTGTTAATGAATGTGGAAATGCTGATCATTTCAACATGCACTTTTGTTTTATTCATTCATTCGTCTTCTACCGCTTTATCCGGTCTTCCCTCGGGTCGCGGGGAGCCTGTGCCTATCTCCGGTGTCTATTTTCAATGTACCATAAATTAATACGTTTTATGTTTCTTATTACTGTAACAGATGTTAAAATTCTATACATTTCTCCCAAAATCTCTCCCCTTTAATGATTCTTTTAATATTAATTTCTTGTTCATTTCAACGTCACTTTGTTTAGTGGTTGTTGTAAAATTGTAAAATATGGGACGTGGCTCCTTTAAGAATTTGGTTCCGGTTGCTTTTCCATATAAACTGGTGATATAACAGAAGTTCTAGTTATATAAATTTCACTCAAAATATTTCACTTTAATAAAATGATTGATTATTTAATATTTATTTTACTCCGAAAAGTATTCTTTTAATATTATACTTTTTTTTTGTAGCTAATATATTGTACACTTTTAGCAGTCGTTGTAATTGTAAAATATGGGACGTGGCTCCTTTAAGAATTGTGTTCCGGTTGCTTTTCCATATAAACTGGTGATACAGTGTTTAGGTTATACGGAAGCGAATTGCATTCCCAGAAAAGATTAAAATGTGTTTTATTGCGTAATACGGATTTGGGAATGTGACGCGATTGCTTAAGGTTCCATACGGTAATATACGCTAATATAGTGAGGAGATTGTACCTGTTGTGAATGCGCAGCTAGTAGGTGGTAATTCGGGGGAAATATTAGGAAGCGTGAGTGGATGCACTGAAGTGTCTTTTGTTCTTTATTGCTCGGGTTTCATTCATTAATGCACTCTGAGATAAAATCGGTGCCGTTAACGGGCGCCCCCCCCATCCCCCCCATATGATCGTATTACAACACTGTACCACACCCAACATTGGTGGGCATGTCCTTACCATGGAATCGGGGTTACTGTAAAAATAGAACGCCCGCCTTTAGTGCATGAAATGTACGGCGGTGATGAATTAGTAGTTCTGGGTCAGTGTCACAGTGGTCTGGTTGAAGGAGACAAGAAAATAGAGTCATTAGAGAAAATCCCAAGACTCTGTCTGGCATAGAAAGTGCCTGTGCGTGGGTAGCGAGAGGGGAGGAGAGAAAAAAAAAGTGTGTTCGTCGAAAGGGAAAAAGAATTTGTATGCATTTCCATTCCATTTACGCCTGGATGTGCTACAACACATCCCATAATCTCCTCGCCAGAGAAACCAGCCCGATCGATGCCACCTAATCTGTGCTTTTCATAAAGAAATAGGCAATTGACATAGCCGGGTAGGAGAAGGACCAGATACGGCATTGTGTACGGCGGCGAAAGCGCCTTTAGCTGAGGATATATTCTAAGCACCCGTTTCGTTTTCGAGTCCACGGCCACATCAACGCTAATGAGGGAATCCATACCAACCCACCCATCCCCCCCCCAAATCCGAAACGCCAGCGGAATACTAATTTGCGCTCGGCGACACCTACAGGCCGCCGTTTCCCCTCTACTGACTATTTCTCACCTCTGGTACCTCAACCTTGAATTACTTCCACCCCCTTGGTTAGCAGAGGGATATCTAAAAGCCACCTGTGAAAATTTGAGGGTGCACCAAGGAGTGTGTGTTTTCAGGGCTGTAATGGTAGTAGACAGCTCACTTCTGCAGAGTGAAATAGCAGACCAGAGAAGGCACTCTGCAGAGAGTATTGTCGAAATGGAGGGAACGAAAGAAAAAAAAAAGAAGTACGGAGAAGAAAGATAGAAGAGAGGGGACGATTGACAAGGTTCACTGCAAAGCAGCCAAGCAGAAGATGGCTAAGCTAGGATTAGCCTCTGGACATGTGCAAACAGATGATAAAATGGAAGGCACTAGTCTGGATGCCTGGGGTTTCCCACAAAATAAAGAATAAAATCCCATTATAAAAATAGTTTGATGGACCTTTATTGTGTTTCCGTCATGATTTGGAAGCGTGCGGCGACTCTTGCGGGGGGGCGATTAGTGGTGAAGTGCGGCGACGGGGGCGGAGTTTGTTTCACTATTTGCACTGCTTTGGTTTATTCCATTTGTAATATTGACTAATGCGTATCCGCTTGATTGATACCTAATTGGTTTGCGCTTGTTATTCAGTCTGACAGCTCGGGGAAAGTGCGTTTCAACACATGGAACTGTATATGTTTTACTTTAAAAACAGTCCATCGTTACATAATATTTGCCCTGGATATTTTTATTTATTTATTTATTTATTTTTTGACAAAATTCGATTTTTGTATACATGGGGGGGTATTTTGTCCATTTGTACCTGTTTTTAGCCTGTGTTTTGGGGTTTGCCATTGTCATGTTTATCCCACAGAATACCCCCCCCCCTTACACACACACACACACACACACACACACACACACACACACACACCTCCCCATTCAACAATGTGTTCGTGGCATTTACGTGTACGCCATTTGGCAGACGCTCTTATCCACAGAGACTTACAGCTGAGCAATTGAGGATTAAGGGAATTCCTTAAGGGACCATTAGTGCCAGCACGATGGTGGTGTTGGTGGTGGGGTGGTGTTTTGGGATGTGATCCTGTGATCTTCTGGTGCAGAGGCCAATGCCTTAACCACTGAGCTTCCACCTCTTTGTTTGAGGTGCTGGAATAAATGAGTCTTCCTTTAGTTGCCATTAATGTTTACAGCGGGGTTTTGGCTTGTTGAACGCCTGACGTTGTGAACCCGCTCCATTTCCATACGAGTGACGAAACCACGCCCCCTCTTAGAAACGAGCTCTTCGGATTCGTCCGCCATGTTGTATTTGGTATTTCGCCAGTCTAATGCGGGGCGGGAGATGGAGAACTACGGAAGCTCGCTGTGCCAAACCGAGGTGAAATCGCAAAATGGGTTTTCAGTGTTTTAAATGTAAAGTGTAAACCCGAATTAATCCATAATTAAGATTCGTCTCCGAGATCTAATTTCAATATAAAAAATGTAAACTCAAGGCAGATTCTATCCTTAATACCTCTTAGATCGGTTAAGGTCACATGACTGAAATAGCTTCCCCACAATAGCGTCCCTCTAATTGAAATGATATTTTTAGACTGTTCATGGCACACACATAGTACAAATAGTACAAATTGACTGTGGAAGCATCAAAATCAGCTTTTTTTGTATGTATGTACAGTATAAAGTCTTCTGTCTGTATCTTTTAAGCAACGCTACACAAACCATGTACTTCAGTAAAAGTAGAAATACTCCTAAATTGAACATTACACCAGTAAAAGTGCTTCTTTTAAACTTTACTTGGGTACTTGGATAAACCAAGTACAAGTACTTTGGTTTATTGTGATCAGGATGTTCCCCATTATAATATTCGTCCCGATACTCTTCCTTAATCAAATCAAATTTCCATGAAAAGACTCTTTTATAGTAAAAGTGTAAGAAATGCGTTTATCTTAAAAAAGACTCTTTTATAGTAAAAGTGTAAGAAATGCGATTATCTTAAAAAAGACTCTTTTATAGTGAAAGTGTAAGAAATGCGATTATCTTACTGACGACGTGTAAAAACGAAGGTCTGTTTGTTCTGTTTAGACCAGAAACGCGTAGCGAGTTTATCACTCAATACAAGAAGCAGGATGAAACGTACTGTATAACCTTTCAAGCTTCTCATGTGCCATCTTTAATGTGCTACTTGCTTGGATGGAAGCAAATGCAGTGTAGGCTTAGACTTAAATTATATATATATATAAAAATATGAAAAAATATTTTTTATGTACATTTTTTTTCCCCAATATTATAATTCTTACATTGCTATGGGTCGATAGATAGATAGATCGGTAAATGGTAATGGTAAGGATATTTAATAATTTGATTTATAAATATTAATTTAATAATTCATTGCTTTACAGCTTGGTCTGCATCTGTATATTATGTTTATTCATTATTTAGAATTTTTTCATTAGGGTTTTATATATATATATATATATATATATATATATATATATTTTTATATATATATATATATATATATATATATATATATATATATAAATTTATTATTGGTCCAAAAATTATTCCGACGCTTGAAATGCAACAATAAAAGCATCTCCTGGAAGGGAAAAACACCCCGTATACATGTTTACACTTACGGCGTTTGGCAGACGCCCTTATCCAGAGCGAAGTTCAACTGTCAACTGAGCAATTCGGGGTCGGGGTTAAGGTTAAGGTTCTTGCTCATCTGGCAGCTCGGGGGTGGGGGTGCTGGGATTTGAACCGGAGATCTTCTGGTCCAGAGGCCAATGCCTTAAACGCCGAGCTCCCACCTCATTATATATATATATATATATATATATATATATATATATATAGATATATATATAGATATATATATATATATATATATATATATATATAGATCGTAATATTGGCATATATATATATGTGTGCATATACAGCATATATGTGTATATATATATATATACTATATATATATATATATATTATATATATATAAATATATATATATCCACTATGCATATATATATAGTAACATATATGCACTACATCACTATTGCATAGGTTCCATCATATGATGAATCTCGAGTATACCCTGGATGCCTAGGCCTCAGTGTGTGGGACTTATTCCAATGTACATGAATTTAAATAATCCACACAGTGATTATTTCGTATTTTATAAATTTTTTTTCCTTGTTTTTGAAAGTTTTTGTGCGCGCGTATCCAGCGTTCGCCATCAATGCGAACGTAGCCATGCATAAACATGCCTGCCTTTATACTCCTGCTGTATTTTCCAACCAGTAAAGCAAGAGTCCTGAATCTTAAAACAAAGGATGTTGGAAATGTGGAGTGTTTCTCAGGGGAATGTTCTTGGCTTTGTCTCTCCTTGGCCCAATTTCCTCCTCGCTGGCACATAAAGAGAAAGAAGCTACAGAGCAACGGCATGAGACACAAAACAGAGACTACTTGAAGGCATACCCCCCCCCCCCCCCCCCACCCCCCCCCCATTAAAGGCATCGTTTTACTTTCCGCGTTTTATGAAAGTGGATTTCCGCCTGCTACGCACCGAAGTAAATGACGCAGATATTTATTTATTTATTTATTTATTTATTTCGTGGTCTCGCGGTAGGAGAAACGCTAGAATCGGATTCATTTCAATATATTTGAATTAGCCGAAGCGCAAATAAATAAATAAATCCAAATGATGTGATTTAATGATGAGATTGGGTTTTAAAAGCTTCTGGTCATTGACCCGATGTTCATATTTGGAAGTAAGTTGCTCCTGATGCTTAGTCTCTCTCTCTCTCTGTGTGTGTGTGTGTGTGTGTGTGGACTACAATATTGTTGCATGTGGGCATGTTCATTTCTTCCAAAGGTAAACGAACAATATACTTCAATCTGTGTGAAAATGTATATTGTATGTTACATACTGGTATTTTCCTCTTCAAAATACTATGGACTTACTTATAAATGCTTTTAGGATTTTTATTTATTTATTTTGTCGTTTTACAATACACATTTCAAGTGCCTCTTAAGATGTTTTGAAGCTTGCAGAGGGTCTATTTGATATTTGGCCGAAGACCTCAAGCCATGATGATGTTCTATCGATCATATACGATTATCTTGCCATGACATCATGCCATATGGATTTTCTGGTCAGTGCTGATTAGAATGCTGTAGGTTTTGAGCATTGTTCCACGTCAGGCTAGACTTGAGACCGTACATGAAGAAAGGAGGAGATTATAATCCCATTAGCTTTTGTTCGACGCAGTAAAACGGGAATTTTGGAATAATTGCTCGGATCGGAGCGTTGTCTAATTCCTATAGCAATGAGAAAAGCATTCGTATCCCTGCGTCGTGTTTTCACTTGGCAGCATTGTTGCTTAAATTGCAGGTTATTACGTGTTTAAAAAAATAACAACTAATGATAACGGTGGCTTAGTGGTTAGCACGTTCGCCTCACACCGCCAGGGTCCGGGTTCGATTCCCGTCTCGGCCATGTGTGTGTGGAGTTTGCATGTTCTCCCCCTCTCCCCGTACCCCTCAGGGGGTTTTTCCTCCGGGTTCTCCGGTTTCCTCCCCGGTCCAAAAAAACATGCACGGTAGGTTGATTGGCACCTTGGAAAATTGTCCCTAGTGTATGAATGTGTGTGTGTGTGTGTGTGTGTGTGTGTGTGTGTGTGTGTGTGTGTCCTGTGTGTGTGTGTGTCCTGCGATGGGTTGGCATTCCATCCAGGGTGTATCCTGCCTTAATACCCATAGACGCCTGAGATAGGCACAGACTCCCCGTGACCCGAGGGAAGATCGGATAAAGCAGTAGAAGATGAATGAATGAACTAATGATAACATGGGGTAAACACACATTGTAGCCCCCGTGCAATTAAAAACGAGGTTCTAACGAACGATTCGGGTGTATATTTACATTTCAAATTCATATTACTATTGCGCCTGTATCCGGAAATACAGGAGCGCGCTTCAGCACCAAGGACAGCGGCGCGTATCCTCCGCATCTACGTTCCAACAAGCACAAAGTGGCGATAAAACACGGCCCGTTCTATTTATCTGCGAAGCCCACACAACCTGCGGTGTCGGGATTTATCGCCCCGAGTGCCCGCGGGTACCAAATCTCCGGACTGCATTCGCCCCGCGATGTTGATAAAAGAGACCGGTGGAAGGAAACGCACCGGAGACGAGAGCGCGAGCGAGGGCGCACTTACAGTATACGAATCTGGCGCACCTTATGGAATGTTTTACCCTTTGAAGTGCATTGCATACTGTACGAAATGAATCACACGCAGCAAAAGTGTGTAAAGCCCTCAATAATTGAGACATTTTTCATGTTTAGTTTAAGTGTTTGCATCTCTGGCTAGTTGTACTAATGTAGCTCTTTGATGCATTAGCCTCGAGAGAGGAACAAACAGGGAATAAGAGAGACGGCATGGGAGCAGACGCAATTAATGTTCCTGGATTACAACTTTTTCCTTTTTTTTTTTTTTTTCCTCCCCCCCCCCTCCCCCTTCACCATTTCTCTCTCTCTCATACACATTATTTTGTCATGCTTGTTTGCTTAAGAGTGCATGTTTATTCTTCCCCTTCCATTAATCCATTAAAGTCATATCAAACAAAAACTTGCATACACAAGTTAATGTGATGTTTTAACATCTACACTTCGACTTGCGGCAATTAGAGCGTACGAGAATATTGACCTCGCCTCCGAGGTAATACATTTGGCTGGAAAGGCGCTTCTCTCTCTCTCTCTCTCTCTCTCTCTCTCTCTCTCTTGTGGCAATAAGTACTGAAGACAAACATGGCCCTGGGTGTATTCCCTTTTGAAACGCTTAATAGAGAGGAACCGGAGCATTCACGACGCCGTATATAGAATCGCGACGATCTTCCGGCGCTTTCGTTTTTTTTTTTACGGATAACCGATTCGTCGATTGGCTTTATAAACATCCGCGATGCCTTGATTGGATTACGGGTGTGTTTACTCCAGTCCACCGCACGAGGCTCGTGAATGGACGTCGTTCCTTCGCCGTTGGATTCGCCGTCTTTTCCGAATTTGCGAAACCTGGCCTACTTTTACGGAGCCGTTCGTTTTTCCACTGTAACGTACCCTTGATGTTTTTTAATAAAGGGAAGGAAGCGCTACCCACGCGGCTGCCTTTGCTGTCTACGGCTTGTACACACACACACAGGCACATTGTAGGCGGAGGAGACCAGTTCAGTTTCATGCACACACACACACACACACACACACACACACACACACACACACATTCTTGATGCAATTTCAAAGTGAGCTATTTGTTTTAGGAAGTGTAGGAGCGTTTGACCCTGGATTAGCTCGGCCAGAATTTGACACAAGTTAGAGATCAATGGGATGATTTGTATTACTAGTGCAGTGTGGGAGGGTTACTGGTTACAGGGTACAACTGTGTCTGTAAAAGAACGGCACGATATTCATTTCGGTAAATAAAACTCCGCAATGTAATAATAATCCAACAACAAATCGGTGGTTTTAAGGCGCCGGGCGATTCGAGCTGCCACCCCTGGGGTTCTTTGATCAAGGCCCTTATCCCTTCTGTGCTCAGTATCATGGCTGACCCTGCGCTCCCAACAACATGCGAAGAAAGAATTTCACTGTGATTGTAATGTTTACAGGGGGCACGGTGGCGTAGTGGTTAGCACGTTCGCCTCACACCGCCAGGGTCTGGGTTCGATTCCCGTCTCGGCCATGTGTGTGTGGAGTTTGCATGTTCTCCCTGTGCCTCAGGGGGTTTTTTTTCTCCGGTTCTCCGGTTTCCTCCCGGTCCAAAAACATGCACGGTAGGTTGATTGGCACCTTGGTAAATTGTCCCTAGTGTATGAATGTGTGTGTGAATGTGAGTGTGTGTCCTGTGATGGGTTGGCATTCCATCCAGGGTGTATCCTGCCTTAATGCCCATAGACGCCTGAGATAGGCACAGGCTCCCCGTGACCCGAGGATCGAAGATCGGATAAAGCGGTAGAAGATGAATGAATGAATGTATAGGTGACAAATAAAATGAGTTTTAGAAGCGTTTACACATACAGAGTCCAAACCACTTGTTGCTTCAATCCATTATCGTTTGGCTGCATAACCTTTCCGGAAAGTTCATTCCGTTCCCGCGGACAGTCTCCTGTCGTTCCTCATCCACACTTTCTATCGACGCTGAAGGTCATGTGAAATTAACCTTGCAGGGGAGTAAATTACTATAACCGTGCTGTAAGCAAGGGATTTAAATGAAAACTTACGGCCGACAAAAGGCTCCCGTGACCCTGTGTCCCCGATGCGTCGTTCGCCCGCTACCTGCACCAGCATTTTTTATTTCTTTTTTGGTTGAACCGCAACAATCCGTCCCTGCACTTCATGAACCTGATGGTACTAAATAAAGGTATAACTTGAGTCGTATCAGGGGTGCTTTTATTGTTTTATTTATTTATTTGTTTTGGCTAATTGCGAAGTTGTTATTTATTTACTTTTTGCAATAGCTGGAACGAGCTGTTCTACTTTACTGTAAATGAAAAACGTCCTTAATATACCTACTCATTTTGCAGGGATTATATTATATGGACCCTTTTATAGAAGAATAGTGTTTATTTGTCACATGTACATTACAGCGCAGTGAAATTCGTTTCTTCGCATATCCCAGCTTGTTGATTAGAA
>JACRUU010000004.1:4502134-4507134 GCA_030449085.1 Kryptopterus vitreolus
CCCGTGCCTCCAGGGGGTTTTTCTCCGGGTTCTCCGGTTTCCTCCCGGTCCAAAAAAAAACATGCACGGTAGGTTGATTGGCACCTTGGAAAATTGTCCCTAGTGTATGAATGTGTGTGAATGTGTGTGTGTGTAATGTGTGTGTGTGTGTGTGCTGCGATGGGTTGGCATTCCATACCAGGGTGTATCCTGCCTTAATGCCCATAGACACCTGAGATAGACACAGACTCCCCGTGACCCGAGGGAAGATCGAATATAGCGGTAGAAGATGAATGAATGAATGAAATTAAAAAAGATTGACTTATGATAAATAAGATGGTAAATGTAAAGGAAGGGTTAATGTGGGCTGGTGGTAATAGTGAGTTGTATTTAGTGATTTATTGGAAGATCATACACTACAATTGTGAATATATGTATAAATGAAATGCAATTCATAAGTATTGGCGTACGTGTCCGTTAAAGTGATTCTATAAAGTGATATAGAGTGCTGGATCTGAAACAATATGTCCGATTTTTTTATTGCTAGAAAATCTAAAGCGTAAGTCAAGTCCTCCTCTTAGTATAGCATGGAGTGTGAAGGTGAAAGTGCACAACGCTGAAAGCACAAGTGTAGGTTTGAATAAAAGCGCTGAGAGTCGAGTGACTTGTGTGGCGCCGGACACTCCTGGATGACTGCGAGCGTCTGAGTGCCTTATTGGTGTCTGGCTCGTCTCTTGATCAGTATAAAGCTGTGTGTGTGTGTGTGTGTGTGTGTGTGTGTGTGTGTGTGTGTGTGTGTGTGTGTGTGTGTGAATGATGACCAGCAGCAGACAGTCCTAAGAGCTGGAAGCCAGTCTTGTAGGAGTCAGCAGTAATAACGGTGCCGTTCCCGCAATTCACAGCCAGTTATATTATTTTCCTAGTGACCCGAACATAATACCATTAAACCTCAAAGGGGCCTCTAACTTTTCTATTACTTTTAGAGCAGTTCCTTTTTTCCCTCTTCTTCTTCTTCATAATATATAGAGATAAAATGGACTAAAATCAAGCAAAAAATTTACTGATAATAAATTGTACTATATTCTATTAGCTATATATATATATATATATATATATATATATATATATATATATATATATATATATATATATATATTATATATATATATTAATCTTGAACCTGGGCTTGAAACCTTTTTTTCCATTTTTTGGTCTCTGCTAATAGAATATAGTACAATTTATTATAATAATAAATCTTGAAGGTTCAAGATATGGTAGCCCAGTGGTGTTGGACTCTGGACCGGAAGATGACGGGTTCAAACCCCACCACCATCAAGCTGCCACTAGTGGGCTCTTGAGCAAGGCCCTTAACCCTCAATTGCTCAGTTGTAAGTCGTTCTGGATAAGGGCGTCTGCCAAATGCTGTGTGTGTGTGTGTGTGTGTATATGTATATATATATATATATATATATATATATATATATATATATATATATATATATATATATATATATATATATATATCAAGCTTTTTTAACCATTACAGGCAGCTTACTGGTGGGATTTGAACCTGCAATCTTGACTATTACCAGTGTTGGGAAGGTGACTTTTTAGATTAGATTACAAGAGATTACAATAGATTACAAATGACCCTATTCAAAATGTAATAAGTACTGTAACTTTTCAATTACTTTATTCTAAAGTAAAGTAACTGATTATATTTGATTACTTTCCTTTGTCCACTAGGTGGCACTTGATGAAAATAACATCAAGTCGGGGGTGGGGTGTTTGGGATTTGTAATCTTTAACATTTTCGAAAGTAATTGTAATTTAATTACACGTTTTTTTCCCTCTGTAACGAATTACTGTTACTTTTATTTTGTAATTAAATTACGTAAGTTATTACGCCGTTACATGTAACTAGTTACTCCACAACATTGGTTACTACCACCCTTCTATAAAGGTTATGTTTTCTAAACCCACGTCGAAACCTTTCTTAAGACTCTTAATATAAGGATTTTTCAGTGGCGTATTAGTCTTAAAATGAACATCCTGTTTATTACATTCAATTTATTCTTGCACTTTAAATTTCTAGTGAATTTTTGCTCAAAAATTGTTAACATTTACTTGCCCGGACAGAACAAGTACAATTTTGTTATATATATATATATATATATATATATATATATATATAGATATATATATATATATATATATATATATATAGTATATTCATAGATCCGCTATCTACCGCTATATATCTTCCCTCGGGTCACGGGGATCCTGTGCCTATCTCAGGCGTCTATGGGCATTAAGGCAGGATACATTCACACACTAGGGACAATTTTCCAAGGTGCCAATCAACCTACCATGCATGTTTTTGGACCGGGAGGAGGAAACCGGAGAACCCGGAGAAAAACCCCTAAAAACCCCTGAAGAACATGCAAACTCCATGTCATTTTGTTTTATTTATTTATATATTTTTAAAATAAGCTTATATTTCCTTTCTTACATTTTAGTTTTACAGTGTGTTAAAGAATTTGCAGAAAGTACAATCTTTTGTTTTTAGTTTAAGGTTGAATTCTTCTTACAAAGAAATTTGACCAAATCTACTGCCAGAATTCACACATTTGAATTTGACGTGAATGGAATATAATACGTAATGCCTTAACGAAAAAAGCTACACGAGGGAAGTGTAGTTAGGCTAGACTAATTTTAGTTTCTGGTTTGCCCTCGTCCGACAGTATATCTGTTTCACTTTTACAACCCCTTCAGACAAAAAAAATAGAAATACAATGACATGGGATGCATTACTTAATAGAGTTGGCAGAAGCTCTGAATCCAAGGCAGCCTGATAAAGCTGGGTAACACCACTTTAATCAATCACATTGGCCTCGATCCAATTGAAGAAGACGACCCACACCAGAGGCTTTCAGATGGGATTAGAAACAGCAAGGCAACACTTCCCTTTCGCCGTGACTCGGACGGGCATGACACTGAAGTCACGCCGTGCCGTCCTTGGAGGTATGCGGTATATAATAATAATAAATAATAATAATAATAATAATATAGGGGGCACGGTGGTTTAGTGGTTAGCACGTTCGCCTCACACCGCCAGGATCCAAGTTCAATTCCCGGCTCGGCCATGTGTGTGTGGAGTTTGTGCATGTTCTCCCCGTGCCTCCAGGGGTTTTTCTCCGGGTTCTTCGGTTTCCTCCCGGTCCAAAAACATGCACTGTAGGTTGATTGGCACCTTGGAAAATTGTCGTTAGTGTATGAATATGTGTGTGTGAATGTGTGTGTGTGCCCGGCAATGGGTTGGCATTCCATCCAGGGTGTATCCTGCCTTAATGCCCATAGACGCCTGAGATAGACACAGACTCCCCGTGATCCGAGGGAAGATCGGATATAGCGGTAGAAGATGAATGAATTAATAATAATAAAAAAATAACCTATGTTGTACTTATAATAAACTACACTTTCCGTCATTCAAATGGTTGCCCACACTGAGCTATTTTTTGCCCGAAAATTCATGACATGACTTGTCATGGCGTAGCTCATTATTGGATCTCACCTCAGGTCTGAAAGCAGGAAGAAAAAGAGAGGGGGAAAAAAAGCGCCAAGTTAAGCTCCGATAGTAAGCACCCACAGCCTCTTAAATCCCCATGTTGGCATATTCACCTGCGCTCGCTGCCCATCAGCTTTTCCGAATTCCCAACCGTGCAGGAAGACGCATTAATTTCAGATTAACCTTTTTAAGAGCTCGGGGGAGGTGGGTGCGAAATCCCACGGCAGGCGAATGAAAAGTCTGGCTGGGGCTAAACTAAGCGAGTGGCCGATGCATCCGATACGTTTAAATGAGCTGTTGGTTCAGCTGGAATGATTGATATCAGTCCAGTAATCCGCTTCTATCGCCACTAAATCCACTGGCTAACATCCCTGATGGAGGCTTTACTTCCCAACGGGGATGTTTTAATGTGCAGTGCTGTTTAGCCTTTCCTTTGGATTATGCGACTGCCTTTTTTTTTTCCCCTCCCGTTTTCTTTTTTCCCGCCAACCGAGGCCGTTCATATTCCACGTGACCTGCTTCGTTCCCCCACACCACCGCACCCCTTCCCCCAACACCACCGCACCTCCACTGCCTGGTTTCCACCAAGACACGTTGTTTGAATAGTAAGAGCGTTAGTCCCAGAGACAATATGCATAGCGCGCGCTCGCGGGAACGACGAATGAAATCCTTCCCGATAAATAAACATCACCAGAACCTTGAGATTGAAACTACGAGGAGCCACACGAGGCTCATTTGTATGCGGATGATGCCAGGCGTTGTGCTTTCGTGCAATTCAGATGTAGACATCTGTACTGACAGACCAAATGAAATAGCAATGAATCCAAGGGAAGATACAGGAAAACGTGTACGTGTATGTGCGCCCACAGGGAAGCACGTCGACAAATTACTCCCAATTCATTTGTGAAGGAACCTCCGAACCCCACCAGTCACAATGGATAATATCCCTTTATATAGCATTCACTGTGAGTCTTTTTAAAGAATTATCTCATGTATATGTATATGTGTATATATATATGTGTGTGTGTATATATATATATGTGTGTGTGTGTGTGTGTGTGTGTGTGTGTGTGTGTGTGTGTGTGTGTGTGTGTGTGTGGGTTTCCTACTGAAAAATGATTTCTTTACTAGAATGAAGTACTTGTGCTGGTGCTGAATGTTATCTGCTCACCGTGGCTCCTATTTGTCTTTCATTTAAAAAAAAAAAAAAAAAAAAGAAAAACGTATATTTTCACACGCCTGATACAACGCGCTTTTTCCGACACAGCTAATTTGCATGTAGCGACGCCGAAGGAACTCCTTAAAAGGTCTTGCGACACAGAAACCTGAAATGACTACTCACCGGTGGGGAAAAAAGATATCGAAACATCATTTCGAGTCACTTCTATTACAAAAAAATATATATATTATATGTATTATATATTATATATATATACGGCAGCGAGGGGTCAAC
>JACRUU010000004.1:4512134-4519634 GCA_030449085.1 Kryptopterus vitreolus
GATATAACCGATAAAAATGCTAGTTTATTGCATTCCCTCTGTATCTTTTTCAGCACTTAACCTTCGCTTTTAGACAACCATTTATAATAAACAATGTTCAAGATTTGAAACCTATTAAGATTGACTATGTTCACTATGAGGCAGAGGTACAGGTATATATATATATATATATATATATATATATATATATATATATATATATATATATATATATATATATATATATATATATACATATATATATATTTGTGTGTAAAATTTAATATGTGCATATATATATATATATATATATATATATATAATATATATATATATATATATATATATATATATATATATATATATATATATATATATATATACATATATATATATATATGCGCATATATACATATTAAATTGTACGCACAAATATTGTTTAAATGATTCAAAAACTAGTGTCATACATTAAGGATCAGTGTTTTTACTTACTTCAGTCTATTGAAAAGTGCATATGTGTACTACAAAACAGAAATGCAGAATGCAAAACTTCAGTAAAGTCATATTTAAGATGGGAACATGTGGAGAAAAAAAAAAAAAAAAAAAATAATAATATATATATATATATATATATATATATATATATATATATATATATATATATATATAAGTACTTAACTGCAAGATTTGCATGAAGGCATCAAGAAAAAGAAAATGACACTTTAAGCTCTATCGCTAAATTATACAATAGCATGTGTTTTGCATTCACACAGCTTGTAGAGCAGCACGACTATAGATCGCACTGCAGGTGGGTGACATTTTCATTTGACACAGAATGAAATCCACAATGATATTAATCCACTTAAAAGTCTTGAGACTTGCATTTACAAAGCGAGCCGCTCCTTGTTTCGTCCAACGTGCAAAGTAAGCGATGAGACGATTGGTATTGTGGGGTTTTGTTTTTGCTCCAGATCCCCGTGTATGGGTTTAGGCTTGTGCTACTTTTCCCCCTGTGGTTTAAGCGTTTGCGGTTCTACTCGCACCTTCATCTTTCCGTGAGCGATTCCATGCGTGTCGACATGACGTGCAGAGACGTCTTTTATTTATTTATTTTAAATAGGAGAAATTTGAGACATTATTTTTGCAAGGTCAGTGTGATGTACAGTGCAGGAGAACACATGTACTGCCTGTTGAGGCTTTCAGAAATCTTTCACCCGACTTTCTTTCTTTTTTTTTCCTTTTCTCGAGCGTTCTTGAGTCCATTTTTACAAAAGTGTCATTGGCGGCATGGCGAGAGTGCGAGCGAGTTGGAGTCGAGACAGGCTCCGGACTTGCCCTTGATATCAAGCCAAAATGAAGTTGTTTCTTCTGCCAGGATTATTTGTAATGCGCAAGGATTTTTTTGACTGTCCGCAGACGTTTATTATCCGTGTAACGCGTCCGATCGGAAAACTTTTCCGGGGAAAATTTTTTTTGACACTTTGTGCACAGAGGTCGTTGTCGATTACCGCTTCCGTCAAAGTGGAAGGAATTTATGTATGTGTTTATTTATTTATTTATTTATTTATTTTTCGCAAACACTATCGTTTGGGAATTCGAGTTTTCTTTCTTTCTTTCTTTTTTTTTTTCCCCTCCTGTTGGATTTCCACCAGAGCAATTCTTTCTGTTCTCTGTAACACCATGTGCCAGTTTCGCTGCCAGCCAGAATCTGAGTTATGATTAATAGGTGTTACTGAAGTGCTCACAGCAATGTTCAACCTACATTCCAGAGTCCGTAATTACTTTTTAACTTAAAAAAAAAGTCCTTGGGCAAAACTAATACCTCTAACGCCACCTGAGAGAGCGTCGGGCGAAACGACACGGACGTTAACAATAAGCGTTAATGAATCAAAAAAATGGTTATTAAACAACTTCGGCTGAAGATGAAAAGAAACGTATTCGCCTTCGACGTTACCGAGAGCGTAAAAAAGAAGCTTTAAACGCTGTAATGGGACAGGAAATGGACTTTGGGGAAGTGGTTTGCTTCTAGAAGGGGGGGGGGCTAACAAATGCACTTTAGCAAAGTGGATGTCAACAAAATAAATAAATAAATAAATCTAGAAATGGAAAAGAACACAAAAAAAAAGAGAATGAGCAGTTAAACGAGTGATCCACAGACGCCTCGAAAAAAAATATATATTTATTATATATATATATATATATATATATATATATATATATATATATATTTTTTTTTTTTTTATTCCCCCGAAAATAAATAACGACTATGACTGTGCCAGAAATGACAAAATTACCACTGACAGTGTTTGTTTGTTTGTTTGTTTTATTTATTTATTTTTAAACTTTTAAACATTCCAAATACTTTATTGATCATATAATGATCGGAAATTCATTCCCCTCGCATATCCCAGATTGTTTTTGAAAGGGGGATACGACGCCCCCCCCCGGAGCAACACACAGGGGTTTTGAGGGGTCTTGTTGAAGGATCCCAGGGCGGCGGATACCGGGGCTGCTGAAACCTCCGAGCGGAACTACACCCACTGTTTAGACAACAGTGTAGCCATTAAGTCTATTCAGTAGTGTCGTATACATGTTTCTATTTTTTTTAAAAGGAATATTAATTATTGATGTACTCATGTTGCTTGGAGATTCTACGCGTGCATCAAATGTGGCACGGATTTCTTCCAGGCTCAGTATAATAAAACATCTTTTTTTTTTTTCCCTCCTTTGTAAGCTGTCGGATATATTTTTCGACGGCGTGTATGATTGACATGTTTTGCAAGAAGCGAGGATCTACAGAGGGGGAAATATATATATATATATATTATATATATATATATATATATATATATATATATATATATATATATATAATGCTAAGTATCTGGGGCACGTTGGCTTAGTGGTTTAGCACGTTTAGCCTCACACCGCCAGGGTCCGGGTTCGATTCCCGTCTCGGCCATGTGTGTGTGGAGTTTGCATGTTCTCCCCGTGCCTCAGGGGGTTTTTTTTTTTCCACTCCGGGTTCTCCGGTTTCCTCCCGGTCCAAAAACATACAAAAACGGTTAGGTTGATTGGCACCTTTTTAAAATTGTCCCTAGTGTATAATGTGTGTGTGTGTGTGTGTGTGTGTGTGTGTGTGTGTGTGTGTGTGTGTGTGTGTGTGTGTGTGTGTGTGTGTGTGTGTGTGATGGGTTGGCATTCCATCCAGGGTGTATCCTGCCTTAATACCCATAGACGCCTGAGATAGGCACAGACTCCCCGTGACCCGATCGGGAAGATCGGATAAAGCGGTAGAAGATGAATGAATGAATAATGCTAAGTACATACAGGAGGTTGTGACGACTAATAACCCTTTTTTTTATTTTTGGGTAAATGTGTCCACGGTTCGTGTTTACAGCCGCCTCAAGGAGACGTTCGATACAGGACAAGCCTCGTGCATTTCACCTAATGGAATGTTTATTGCGGTGTGTTTTGTTGTTTGTTTGCTCTCGGATTCCGTTGCCTAACTCGTCATTACGAAATTCGCCGTTCACGAAAATACAGCGTTGTTTGGCTCCCCGGGGTCAGACGGGCGCCGGCTCCAATGTTTGACACAAGATGTCCTTTTCATCCAGCTCTGTGTTAAAATGTCGGCAGGTAACGTCGTAAAAAAAGGAAACGTTGCGAGAACGAGTCTGTCGGTTACACTGATCTTCAAAATCGTTTATAAATCGCCGACTTAATATGAGGCGTTAGTCGAAGGACCCCAAAGCAATCAATTCTTTCTTTCGGCGTATTTCACAGTTCATTGAAAGTGATATACCATGGCATTGGGGACGTGGAAAGGTGGGGGGGGGGGGGGGGGAGGGTTTGGGGGGGGTAATGTAAGACAGGGTTTGATGTGCCAACTGAACTGTGCTTAAGTAGACTCTCTTCCTCCGGGGCCCGACGTTCCCTTGCCGGCCGTTTCGTCGAGGGTGATAATTGTTTGGATGAGGCGCACATGCGTGCAGCACAGGGATAGACTGTTTAGACTGTTTAGACTGATAGACGAGAAGACTGTTTTTTTTTTTTCCTGTGCGGTGATAAACGTGCATTGAGGAAATGCTCGTATCGCTTCCCCTCCCCCATCCCAACACCCCCCGGTGGTCGGTGTACCCTTGACAGCCGCGGCGATACGTTTTAAATTATTTACGACGGCCGGTTCCGCGACGTAATATCCAACTTTCTTCTGTTTTTCATTCCAAGCCCATAAAGCCACGAGGCTGAGGTGCTGAAGGTCTTCAGCTTTAAGGACTGGAAATTGATCAGTACTGTGCGGAGTGCAGTTTCGCTCCGCCTGGGACTCCCTTCACCCCGACACTGATTAGCATTTACAGTGCACAGTGGCCCTATGGCATTTGCAAATGTGATCTTTCTCGAAGGGCCCGCAGAGCCTCGGCTGCAAATGTTATTTCACACGTCTTCATCTATAAGGTTCAGGTGTGGTAGCGGTGGCGGGGGGACCTTTATTCACTGATATTGACTGATAAATGAAAGGAGCTTTCATCATTGCTGAAACATATACACTATGTATGTGTGTGTGTGTGTGTGTATTTGTATATATGTGTGTGTGTGTGTGTGTATAGTATATATATATATATATATATATATATATATATATATATATATATATATAGAGATAAGCTGGGCAGGGAAAGAAATTGCAAAAAAAAAATGAACAGAAATCTTTATTCTTTAAAAAGTTTATTACTATTATAATAGTAGAAATATTTGACATCCGGTGATGTCAGACATTGTTACATTTATTATTTATTTATTTATTTATTTATTTATTTATTTATTTATTTATTTATTTATTTATTTATTTTTCCGTGCTCCTAATTTCCCTAAAGACCTCAAAAATAAAAACAAGCCAATGGCGGCACGAGGCGACCCAGGAAGTGCATTTCCTTTCATTTTCTTGACTTGATTATTTATTTGATTTGTTGTTAAGAGCGTATCAAAAGCCAAATCTAATGGACTTGACCCATTTATTTTGCCCTGCAGTGTATGTATGTATAAATGATTACAGCATGGTGCTCATATATATATATATATATATATATATATATATATATATATATATATATATATATATATATATGATATATGAGAGAGAGAGAGAGAGAGATCATTATTTGGGCATCAGGTCATTATCATTATTGGGGATTAATACATTATTCAGAACAAGCGGGTAGTGTAGCGGGTAGGGGGTTAGTTGTAGGTTATTTAATATAAAAATAGAAATAAAGATGTCCAGGAGGTAAACAGGAGGATGTCCAGGAGGTAGGGTAAACATTTTTATGATGTTTTTATTGTCATTTCAGCTATGTATAACTGACGCAGCGCAATGAGACGACGTTTTCTCCAGAACCTACATAAAAACATCACATTCACTTTACATAGAGCTACAAAACACACAGAGTAGACTAGAGTTAAGTTAGTCCTAGCCACAAAAAAATGTGCATCGTGTGCAACCTGGTGCAAACAAAACAGGGTAGAACAGACAACGTGAGACAACAGTGACCCCTAACTTACTGTGTGTATGTATGTGTGTATATATATATATATATATATATATATATATATATATATATATATATATATATATATATATATATATATATATATATATATATGTGTGTGTGGTTCGAAACAGGGGCCGCCAGGATATATATGGAACATGTTCGTTTCACAGTTCTTCCGGTTCGATGTGTGTGTGTGGAGTTTGCATGCCTCCCCGTGCCTCAGGTTCTCCGGGGGGTTTCCGGTTCTCCGGGTTCTCCAAAAAAACATGCACGGTGGTTGATTGGCACCTTGGAAAATAAATGTCCCTAGTGTGTGTGTGTGTGTGTGTGTGTGTGTGTGTGTGTGTGTGTGTGTGTGTGTGTGTGTGTGTGTGTGTGTGTGTGTGTGTGTGTGTGTGGTGTGTGTGTGTGTGTGTGTGTGTGTGCCGTGTGTGAATGTGTGGTCCTGTGATGGGTTGGCATTCCATCCAGGGTGTATCCTGCCTTAATGCCCATAGACGCCTGAGATAGGCACAGACTCCCCGTGACCCGAGAGATCGGATAAAGCGGTAGAAAATGAATGAATGAATGAATGAATATATATATATGTCAAAACAAGTGACAGTGATCATTTGCAAGGCGCACAATTATGAGTCTAGATATTGGAGTCCCAGGGAATCCCCAAAATACCCCCCCCCCATCAACACCACATACTTTCGGGAGGTCTAATAAGCTTAATACAGGTACAGTTCAGATATATGGAGCACGGAGTGGATCTAAATACAAACGGTGGTATTGCCACATACCCCGAATCCTCAGCTGTACTATTTCTGGAGTGTGCAGATTGGCAGAATTAGAGCACAATGCTGGTTTATGGTGCCACTACAAATCACATTTCTGGTCCGTGAACGTGTAGTAAAGGAAGAGAGCGGGAAAAAAAAGAATAATAATAATAATAATAATACAAATGGGACTGCTTATCTCTCTGACAATTATCATTTCTTTCCTCTCTTTCGTTTTGCAGGACAGAAGACTTGACACGAGGATTAGGCAGCGCATAAACACCCAGTTCTGAGTGGGAATAAAAATAAATACATTTTTTTTATTCAAGGTCCCCCCCCACACCCACGTGGCCCCTCCTTCATGGCCGATGCCAAGAACAGTTGAGGACCTGAAGGACGGAGGCGCGCGCTGAGGGAAAAGTGTTTGCCGGCATCGTTGTGTGACTACGCCTGACCATGAGGCCATCAGGCGCAGACGAATCGGCTTTCCGCCGCCCCGCCCGGACGCCATGCCGCCGGCCCGTGGATATGGTTGTTTTGCTCGCTTTTGACGATGGCCCGGGCGCAGAGCTACTACCCTACAGTCAACACGCATTACGGGAAGCTACGTGGCATGCGCGTTCCCCTCCCCAGCGAGATCCTGGGCCCCGTGGACCAGTACTTGGGCGTCCCTTACGCCGCGCCGCCCGTTGCCGAGAAGCGGTTCCTCCCCCCCGAGCCGCCCTCGTCGTGGTCCGGCATTAAGAACGCCACCCACTTTGCGCCCGTGTGCCCGCAAAACATCCACAATGCCGTGCCTGAGATCATGATGCCCATCTGGTTCACTTTTAACTTGGATATAGTCGCCACGTATATACAGGAGCAAAACGAGGATTGTTTGTACCTCAACATATATGTGCCGACCGAGGATGGTGAGTGTGTTGGGTATATACAGGAAACTCTACATATACTTTCTATTCACTTCCTCTTCTCCTTCTCCCTCTTTTTCTTCTTCTTCTTCGTCACCCTCTGTATCGTGTTTGACGCATGAATTGTCTGGCGCATGCTGTGTCCGTCCACCGTGTTACTACACCTTGACTTGATCTCCCATGATGCCATTTCATCAGCTCTTCCCTTCCATGCCACTGTTAATGGGCTCCTCTTTTGTGTCTTTCAAGATAATCAATCATGAAAAAAAAAACAGATTATTATAAATCAGATATAAAGAT
>JACRUU010000004.1:4527134-4529634 GCA_030449085.1 Kryptopterus vitreolus
TGGACGTATTTTATATAAAACTGTGTATATACAGTTAAAAAACAAAAAACCCCCCCCCCAAATAAAAAAATAAAAAAAAAAATATATATATATATATATATATATATATATATATATATATATATATATATATATATATAAATAATTATAAATTATTATTATTATTATTTCATGATTTTTGTCTGCGGTGAATGTGGCCTAACGACAATCCTTTCAAACCCCTGTGTGACTAAGAAACAATGAACTTTTTAACAAGGCTTTTTTTTATTTTGTTTTTCGGCTGCAAATTAAAAAAAAAATAATAAAAAATCAAAGCTGTTGAGATCAAAAATAGGTGTAAATAATAGGTGCTGTTTGCTCGGTAATTTAGAAATTACAATGAATGATACTAATAATAATAATAATAACCAAAGTATGTCATTACTTTAATGACGGGTCAGAAAAAGGCTTCAAAAAAAGCGTGATGTGTTGCAAACAATGTTGGGATTATCACTATTGTATCTCTCTCTCTCTCGCTCTCTCTCTCGCTCTCTCTCTCTCTTTCTTTGCTCTCTCTTTTTTTTTTTTGTCACTTTGTAGACCCTGATCTTTTTGATCCGCTGAAAGAAGCGCTTTATTGGTTTCTGCGCACGAACCTGTAATCTTATGTAAATTCGTTGAAATTAGCATGATGTAAAACCGGCAGGAAACTGTTGCCAAGCAACAATAACTCATCAGCTCTCCGAGCCTGTTGATCGCCCTTTCGAATCCTCTGTCAATCTACATCGCTCCGGAGACTCGCGCAGAAAAACAAAAGAGCTGAAACCGGTCGTTAGAAATATCTCTTTGTTTAAGATGAAAAAGAGACAAGAGAGAAAGAGAGAGCGAAAAACACACACACACACACACACAAAAAACCTACAATATGCACTTTTGCTCGAGTACAATCACACCAGTAATGATAGGTTTGGTAGCTGAAGTTCATCGAGTCACTTCCTTCTTTGCAACGCCAGTGTTTGCCATCCCGCTCATCACAGACGAGGCCCGAAACGCTCGGGAAGGGGCGATTGCGATAAATCTCACGTCCTTTTCAGCGTATATCCGGTTTCAGATTTGTGAAGGAAGGATGTGAATTTCAAGGGAATATCGCAAATAAAGTCTATCACTAGTACAAACCCGGCAAGCAAGGCAATAACCCACGTGTGTATATATATATATATATATATCTCAGCCATGTGTATGTGGAGTTTGTATGTTCTCCCCGTGCCTCAGGGGGTTTCTCCGGGTTCTCCGGTTTCCTCCCGGTCTAAAAACATGCACGGTAGGTTGATTGGCACCTTGGAAAATTGTCCCTAGTGTGTGAATGTGTGTGTGTGTGTGTGTGTGTGTGTGCAGTGCAATGGGTTGGGAACCTACCATGCATGTTTTTGGACTGGCGGAGGAAACCGGACAACCCGGAGTAAAACCCATCTGAGTCACAGGGAGAACATGCAAACATCCACTCGGCGGAGGCGATCGTGCTAACCGCTAAGCTACTTGTGCTGTAACGTATATGTGACAAAGACGAAGCCTGTTTCCACGCCGTCCCATTTAATGCGAAAGAGTCGGGAAAAAAAACAGCGTTTCAAAAGTGCCGGCATGTTTTGCAGCAGCAGATTGTATATTTTAACATCCCGTTTTTCGCCCCGGGTGTCCGAAAAAGGCTTTTTGTGTAAAAGGGGAATGATTTCTGAGGCGTTAAAACCCAAATGCATACATCAATTCGTCCTCGCGCGGTTGTAATGTAGCGCCCGCGCGGTATTGTTCGAGCTACGTTTACGTATCGAGGATGTTTGTTTATTGATTTTTTCCGCCTCCCAGTCCCGGACGTGAAACTTTTCGAAGTATTAAAAATCATTCAGCTGTTCCGAGAGCGGCGGAATTGCGCGTAGCTCGATATGTAAATTCGTAATGTTTATTCCCTCCCAATATAACGTCGCAGCCCTTATATTAGGGTCATCAGTCAATCAGAAGTGTTTTGGAGAATGAGCAATTCAGCCCAAGCAATCACGAAAAAAAAATGACACGAGAGCGCAGCGCTTCGTCATGCTGGGAAACATGCCATGCTGCCAGAATTCGTGACAAGTCATTCTGTCAAGCTCCTTGTCAAAAAAAAAAAAAAAAAAAAAAAAAAAAAAACTCAGAACAATATCTTTCTGATGTATTACAGTTTGCATGCCACGTCTGAGCGACTACATTAAAATATTTCGGTGGCGCGTCTGGCAGCATTCCCTATTCCCCCTCGCCCCCACCCCCACCCCCCCCGCCGGCGTTTTTCGCTTGTCCTGCGAATTAGTTCGCCGTTTAACGTTAATTACCGAAGAAAACGCTCAATCTCCGGCGTTGCCGTTAAAGATCGCATTAATAACGGCGTTATTTAAAAAAAAAAAACGCAGCGTCGAAAGCGCCATGTTTGTTAAAAATAAATAAATAAACAATGGGGGGGGGGGGGCTTATTAACTCGGGAACGTATTTAAGAGTT
>JACRUU010000004.1:4534634-4542134 GCA_030449085.1 Kryptopterus vitreolus
TGTGTGTGTTATGTGGTGTGTGTGTGTGGGTGTGTGTGTGGTGTGGTGTGTGTTGATGTGGTGTGTGTGTGTGTGTGTGTGTGTGTGTTGTGTGTGGTGTGTGATGTGTTGTGTGTGTGTGTGTGGTGTGTGGTGTGTGTGTTGTGTGTGTGTGTGTGTGTGGTGTGTGTTGTGTGTGTGTGGTTGTGTGTTGTGTGTTCCGCCAATGAACGAGACACTCTTAACAATAAAACCAACAGGTGAGTGAAGCGACTCGAGTCCGTGTGCCTTCCCAGATCATTTCAGCATTGACCTTTCCACAGCCGCGCTTTCCGCTTGTAACGTAAGGACGGAATATAAACCAGGCGGTAGATGTGATTTATTATGAAAGAAAAAACATCCTAAATTTCCCCCGAATAACTCCTACTAGCTGCGCATGCTATGTTGTGACTTTTATTACTGCATGTGAAGTATCGTATGGCAAGCAACCAAAACTGGAACATAATTTGTTAAAGGAGCTACAAAAAAAAATGACAGCCACAAAAAATTAACTAGAATTAAGGGGGTCACGGTGGTTTAGCGGTTAGCACGTTCGCCTCACACCGCCAGGGTCCGGGTTCAATTCCTGTCTCGGCCATGTGTGTGTGGAGTTTGCATGTTCTCCCCGTGCCTCAGGGGGTTTTTCTCCCGGTTCTCCGGTTTCCTCCCCCGGTCCAAAAACATGCACGGTAGGTTGATTGGCACCTTGGAAAATTGTCCCTAGATGAATGTGAGTGAATGTGTGTGTGTGTGTGTGTGTGTGTTGTCCCTGTGATGGGTTGGCATTCCATCCAGGGTGTATCCTGCCTTAATGCCCATAGACGCCTGAGATAGGCACAGACTCCCCGTGACCCGAGGGAAGATCGGATAAAGCGGTAGAAGATGAATGAATGAATGAATGAATGAAGTAGATTAAAAGAATAATTTCCAGAGTGAAATAAATATAAAATAATTCATTATTTGATTAAAGGGTGCGATTTCGAATGGCATTTGTATATTTATAACATCAGTCACAATTAGAGTATTAAAAAAATTGAAAGTATAAATTCATGGTGAATTGAAACATGTGCAATTAATCATGTGTTAACTCATGGCAATCAGATTAATCGATAATTCATGCGGTTAAATATTTAAAAAAATATATAATATATAATATTATACTAAAATATGTAATAATATATATTAATATATATAATATATATATATATATATATATATATATATATATATATATATATGAGACCCATTTATATTTAATGTAAAGCCATAACGCAACACATTTTTAATACCAGTTTTAGAGTCCAAGCGCAGATTATACATATGCAATTATTCTCCGCGAAAATAGCTTTTTTTGTTCTATAGAGTATTTACCTAGTAAACAAAAATATGAAAGGTTTATAGTGTTGAGTCATGTGGAATTTATGCAGAAAAAAAATACTTTTATTCTATTCCTTATTCGTTTGAGATTCTCCTCATGTCCTCGTTATTTACAGCTACAGTGGGTCGTTGGTTATAGATGACGCTTGGTGTCTATGACTTGGACACACACACACACACACACACACACACACACACACACACACACACACACACGTGGCAGTCTGACAGAGAAGTAGTTTTACTGCTATTATCAATTCTCGAACTTCTATTAATGAGCTACTGTGCAAACATGTTGATGCTGTTGGTAAACCAGCAGACTGAGTCATAATATGTGATATAATTAGCTGACATCTCCGTTCATCATGACGAGAGGTTATAATTGCAGGACATAATTATAAACAGACTATGATGAGTGCTTGTAAATGGGACTGTAATGGAGCAGTTCAAATTCAACTGGGATGAAATATATAAATAAAGAATATATTTAAAGCCATATCCTTTTAGAGGGGGGGGGATGGGTAATAATATATAATATATATATTATTTTGTTACATTTATTTATACTATTTATTTATTTATTATGTAAATATAGGCCTCTACTATAGATACTATACAGAACAGGTAGTTTACAACATGTCTTGATGTACATAAGGCCAGGTTTGTTTACATATGTAACTGTTTCCTTTAAGTTAATATCCAATTTTTTTCAACTTGTGCCAAAATATCTTTATAGTTTTAATATTTCTGGAAGTCAGAAATGTAAAAAAAAAAAAGTCTAAAAGAATGATTCATTTGTTAAAAAAAAAAAAAGATTCTGTTGTGTATAATTTTTTGAAATGTAAATATGTTTATAGTATATTCATCATCACTATGTGAAAGACAAACCTAATAAGAAGGTTTAGTTTTATAAAAAAAAAGTAAAAAAAAATTTTTTTCCATGTTATATATAACAGTTTCCTAAAATCTTATTATATATGAACATGTCCAAATTTAATTATAAATAATTATATATAATTATATTTAATTATATATAATAGTGTCCTCAGATATAATTATATGTAAAAGTGTCCTAAGATCTAATTATATATTATACATAATAGTGTCATAAGATCTAATTATATATATGTATAATGAGTGTTCTAAACTCTAATTATATATTTTATATATAATAGTGTCCTCAAATATAATTTATATATTATATATAATACTGTCCTAAATCTCTAATTATATATTATATATAATAGTGTCCTCAAATATAATTATATATTATATATATAATAGTGTCCTAAACTCTAATTATATATTATTTTTAATAGTGTCTACCTAAGATCTAATTATATTTAATATAATTATAATTTAATATAATTATATTTTATTTATATAATTACATTATATATAATGGTGTCCAAAGATTCTAATTATATTAGTTATATATAATAGTGTCATCAAATATAATTATATATAATAGTGTCCTTAGATATATAACTATATATTATATGTGAGTGTCCGAAGGTCTAATTAGTGTATGTGTATATATATATATATATATATATATATATATATATATATATATATATATATATATCTATTATATATATATATATATATATATATATAAAATCGTGTCCTCAGATCCAATTTCTTGTTAATGAATTAATACATTTTTATTATTACATTTATAATTTTTTTTAATGTCATTTTTATTTCAGTTTAAAAAAAAAAAAAGATCTCCACCCTGAAACACTCGTAAATATTTGTCGTGTTTTTAGCATTTGTTTAGCTCTAATTAATGCGGTTATTTATATATATATATATATATATATATATATATATATATATATATATATCTATATATCTCTATATATCATGTATCTAATGTTCGTTATTTACGCCGCTTGCACAGTTGTCTTCAATGGGTGAAAATATTTTAACATTAAAAGAAAAAGCGCTACATCACACATCGGAAATTTGCGTCCGCTAATTAGCGATCAATAAGCATACCAATTCCGATCTCTTTCAAAGTATCGTCCGATTTAATACTAAATACATCTTTTCGAAAATCCTAATAATAAACAGGGTGTCTTTATTGCTATGAAATATGGGTTTGAACCTCTTATTGGGTTTGTCTAATTAAATATGTCTTATGTTTGTATATTCTCATTGACTATGTGCAGTGTATTACTATATTAATTGTATGTAAAATACTAAATCTAAAATGGAAAATTATTCGGATTTATCCTACTTTTGTTAACAGGCTGTAAAATGTCCATGTCTCTCTGCTGGTTGTGAATTGTTTTTGTGCCTCTTTGTGTCTTTTCCTGGTTTATTTTTGTTTTGTTTTTATAGGTGCCCATGCTAAAAAACAGGGCGAAGATTTAGCCGATAACGACGGCGATGAAGACGAAGGTATTCTTTTCGGTGACGCAGGCGGTAGCATGTGTTCGAATTTGCGAATTGATTTATGTTTTTTCCTCTCGTTTTGGTATATAATTTAGATTTCTATTGTCCCCTTCATTTTCATCAACCAGTGCATCAACATCATCAAAGAGAGTGAATGTGTGTGAATGGACTTTTCGTGTCAAAAGATTTCCTGTTTTCATAGCGACACAAATGTTATTTATTTATTGATGCAAAACTTAGCCACATCAGAAAGTTGGCTGCTGGTATAAAGTAGAATAAAATAACCTCCGAATGTCCTGATGTTGGTTTTAGCGGACATATTTTACCTTCTAAAAGTCAATCTAGTCAAAGACTGTCGAATGTGTCGAACCTACAATGTGACCGTGTTAATATATACATCCGAGGACCTCTTTATTAGGCGTATTCGAGCAATTATCCAATCAACCAATTAAAATGGCGTTTTTGTGCAGGAGAAACTGCACAAAGCATTCATTTTTATACATGGAAGGTCAAAACGATTTTTTCAGTTCTAAATGATTGACCAAAAAAAAAAAAAGAGGCGGGCCGAGGATTCCTATGTTTTTACATATTTAGCGATATACAGAAGTCGCTATAAAGAAATAAATTGTTCGCTACGTTACAAACTTAAGCCTTTTGAGAAAAAGGAAAAGCGGCATCTTCCTGAAGTGTAGCTGTAAGTATTCGGAGGTCTGTCTTCATTCCAGCTTTTGAACTTAAACGTACCTGAGGAAATGTGGGACGGATTGAGCGGCGCTAGGGGAATAAAGCACCTGCGCTGTCTAACATTGGCTTTTAATTTGCGTTTCCTCCCCCAAACTGCATAATTCGATTTTCCCTTTAATTGAACTTGCACTGTTCCAAGCCTGTTCCCGGATGACAGTACACTCCTGTTCTCCTCCATGAAGACCGCTGGTTCACATGAGACGGAGTGAAACATGGCCTGCTATATAAGGAGCTCCGACCTCACCGGGATTCAAGCGTTTTTGGGGACGAACTGGAATCCTGACTGCGCCCCAGGCTTCCCCGTCCTGCACCAGGACCTGCTTTTACTTACGACGTTGTGTGTGGAAGGAAATCTCGTTGGAAAATCTCGAGGAACTTTTCCCCCCAGAACAATGGAGGCTCTTAGAGCGTCAAATGAAGAGAACGTCTTGAATGGGATGTTTTAAAAGCACAGAATTTTTGTCCATTTTTTTTTTTTATGCCCATCTCCAAAAGTGGACTTCTGAAGATGCATGTACATCTCAGCATTTTCTGAAATTAGACTTTAAGGATTAAGGGCCTTGCTCAAGGGCCCTAGTGGCAGCTTGGAAATGGTGGTGGGATTTGAACTTGTGATCTTCTGGTCCAGAACCCAGTGCTTTAACCACTGAGCTAGCACATCCCACCTACTGGTCAAATGTGTGATCCTGCCGCGTGATTGGTTGACTGGAAACATTAAGCGCTCAGTCAGATATATATATATATATATATATATATATATATATATATATATATATATATATATATATATATATATATATATAGATATATATATATATATTGATTGGACGTCTTAACATATGCTGAGTGTAACTTCTAAGGTTGAATTAGAAAACATTCATTGAGAAAAAGAAGTCCTTAGTAGATTCTCTGAGCAGAACAAAATGGCTTCCATTATGCGATGTCATGTAGCATTTGAAAAGAGCAATAATGATAATTATCCATAGTTTGCGTTATTATTAGGGCTGTTATTAAGGCCTTAACGCAAATCCACTTTAACTGCACTAATGTCATTAATGTGGTGTGCCTTACTATCTGAGTGATCTGCTCCTTCACTCTGCAATCGTATTTGGCGAATGAACGAAACCCGAACAAAAAAGAACAAAATTTAAAAAAGTGTATAATGAAACGCTCGGTGCATCCACTCACGCTTCCGAAATTACCCCGAATTACACCTACTAGCTGCGCATTCACAACAGGTACGATCTCCTCACTATATTAGTGTATATTACTGTATGGAACTTTACACAAGCGCATCACATTCCCAAATCCGTATTACGCCATAAAGCGCTTCCGTATAACCTAAACACCGTATCACCAGTTTATATGGAAAAGCAACCGGAACACACAATTCTTAAAGGAGCCACGTCCCATATTTTACACTTAAAACAACCACTAAAAAATGTACAATATATTAGCTAACAAGAAATCTAATATTAAAAGAATAATTTCCGGAGTAAAATAAATATTAAATAATCATTTTAACTGATAAAAAGTAAGAGATTTTGAGTGAAAATTATAGAAGTAGAATTTCTGCCATATCACCAGTTTATATGGAAAAGCAACCGGAACACAATTCTTAAAGGAGCCACGTCCCATATTTTACACTTAAAACCACCGCTAAACAAAGTAACATTGAAATGAACAAGAAATGAATATTAAAAGAATCATTTCCAGAGTAAAACAGCTATTTAAAAAAAATCAATCATTTAATTAAACAGAGTGATTTTCAGAGAAATGTATATAATTATAACCTCAGTTACATGTAGAGAATTAGAAACATGAAAATTTATGGTGCATTGAAAACGTGTGATGAATTACTTTCATCGATTTACAGCAGCAGTTATTATCCGCATGTCATGAAACGTAGGACCGAGAAATACAGCAATAAACATTGCATCTTGGTACTTGAAGAAAGTCCTATAATATATGGTGTAGGTTTGTTAACATGCGACCTACAGCGCGCGTCGGATCATGCTTTAATTCCAAGGGCAGCGGAATGCATTTTTCTTCTTCTTCTTCTTCTTTTTTTTAACGAATCTTGCAACTTGGGAAGAATTTTTTTGCCGCGTGGAAAGTGGGTCAGAAAAGACTTCCAGCTGCATGACTGATAGCCAGCCATAATTATAAATGGGTCAAACTAGCAACACGCTCTCTGATGTGATTATTCTTCTGATAGGAATGGGTCGCTGGAGTAATAGGAGGAGATGAGCAGGAATAGCCTACCAGCTGTAATTACATCTTGAATAATTTGTTGTTTATCGAGTTGGCATCACTTTAAAAGTGGTGCTTTTTTGTTGTTGTTTTTTTTTATTGAAGGTGTGATACAGTTTTGGTTTTTTTTTGCATTTGAAATTTAAAAGTGCAAACCCGATGACTGTGGATTTGGGGCTTATCATAGAAACTGTCAGGATAACCGAAATGCCTCTGACGGCAGCGACAATGATTGATGCTATACGGCATGATAGGGGTGATAAAAATAAATAAATAATTATATATTAAAAAAAATTTTCACCAGTGCCAAGCCGTGTCTGGATTTATCGTTCGAATTTGGTCGTATTTTAAGATGTACGTATTTAAGAAAAAAAAATATCGTAATAGGTTTTAGGGCGACAATTTGTATGATTTCGTTCCGGCGCGATATAGTGCTGGATGCACATTGTGACTGTTAAAGCGCGGTATCATAGGCGACGTCGAAGCGAGAGCGGAAGACTTGCCAGAGGATTAACAGCGGAGGGGGGAAAAAAAAAAAAACGTTGAATGCTGTCGTTCAGCTATAGCATTGTTCAATTGTAGTATTTATCTTGGGATGCGCTCGGCTCAGGATGGATATCTGGTGAGATTAGAAAAGGGGGGGGGAAGTATTCTTTCCATGCCACAGTGAACAGCTTAAAGCTGCAGAATCCATTTGCAAACCCA
>JACRUU010000004.1:4547134-4564634 GCA_030449085.1 Kryptopterus vitreolus
GTTGTTTGTTAAAGGGGAGAGGTGTATCTCAGTGTTTTAAGGCACTGGGCTGCGTTTCTTCCCATCTAATGGATGTTTACGAGTAAATGCACTTTTATGGGGGGGGGGTGAATTCCATGTATTTGGAATGTTTTGGATTAAATAAAAGAAAAAGGAAAACGTTCCTTTGCGTTTAAATAGAATCGATCACAATATAAAAACAACAACAACAACAAGCAGAAGTGGAGTATTTAGACGGTAAATTCCTCTTAAAATTACAGCTCTTCTCTTTAAGGAATGTTTTATTCAAACTTAATTTCTTGGAGATTTCAGAGTAAGTAAAGCAGTCGTACAAATCGTTAAAATCTCATGACATAAAATATGTACATGAACACAAACTAGCTCAGGAGGCTAACTGCGCTAACTGAGGGAAGTCCTGTGTACCGGATTTGCGTTTGTTTGTTTGCTTTTAAACAAATGTAATGCGCCTTCTCATGTTACAGACGCAACAGAAAACAATTTATGTTTATTTGTTTATTCATTTTTACACAAAGAGAACCTGAAGCGTCCCTATAGAGAGACACCACTGCTAGCACCACTGCTAGCACCACTGCTAGCACCACTGCTAGCACCACTGCTAATACATAATATATGAATGCATTCTTATGATTTTTATGATAAAAATGAAAAGAAAACAGGATGTTTTTAAGTAAACACAACTTATCCGGGCTTACAATGTATCCCCTATATAACATTTACTCTACATTTATAAAGCTGACCCCTGGAGATTACACCTCATTCGAAATGTGACATTTTCTTTCTTGTTTTAGTGCAAATATTGAATGCATGAAATAGAAATGTGTTGCCTTTGTACTCATTTCTTCTGTGCCTTTTTTTCCCCAGCACATCCTTTTTTTCTTCTTCTTTTTTTTTTTTTTTGGAATAGCAGCGACATGTTGTGGAAGTGTGTCCCGTTTCAATGCGGTCATCCCCCCTTCCACCCCCACCCCGGAATGTTTCATAAGAGAAGGACTAAAAAGTCAAGTGTTTGAATGCTTCCAGATCCGAGTTGAGAGAAAAAAAGAAAAAAAAAAAAAAAAAAAAAAGCTGCTCGGTGCGATTCAACAAAAGAGGCTTCTGATAACACTGACATGACTAATCACTCGTCCTGTTCCCACTTTTTATTCTCTCTCTCTCTCTCTCTCTCTCTCTCTCTCTCGTTCATGTTCCTCCTTTTCTCTCTTTTCGCTCTCTGTCCGCTTTCGATCTGTTTTAATGTCCCGTGCCTCGGCAGTCCGGGAAATCGTCCATCTTTCCATCCATCCTTCTAACTCCATGCATCGTCTCCTCTTGTGTGAGATACGTTAGCCCGGGATTGTCGGTATTAAAACCCATGCCTTATCACAGCTCTCTCAGATACCAGATAAGTCCTAAGGCGCAGGCAGTCGGAAAAAGGAATATATATATATATATATATATATATATATATATATATATATATATATATATATATATATATATATATAGATATGAGGAAAATCGGCAAGGAAACTTCGTTCATGTCAGGTGTGAATGCGAACACAAAGAGCGTTCACTAGTCTGCCGGGCACGAGCATGCTGTTTAGTCACTTGCAAAAATAAATAAATAAATAAATAAATTTTCCTCAAGGATTTCGAATTTTCCCCGTCCGTGGTAGCCATGGCAACCCACAAATACCATATAATTGTTTGACTGCGAGCCCGGTAGCTCTCTGCAAGCACTCGGAGCCAAACGACCACCAGACCTAAGAGAGAGAGAGAGAGAGAGAGACAAAGAGAGAGAGAGAATCACGTCTGTCAAAACACAACCCTTCACTCCTTTTCAACCATAGCCGCCTGTGGGGTTTGTTTTTTTGTTTTTTTTTTGTTTTTTCCCCTCCCTTTTTCCTTCCCACAGTAGAATTCCATTAAGTCCCTTTAGTGCATTCTATGCTATGCTTTAGGTACAAGCGGAAATAATGATCGAATTTCTCGACACGAAGATGAATGAGAGGAAATTCCGTGTGACTAAAACGCTTTTTTAGCATGGCAGCAGATAATCGCATCTTATTCCGTGACTGGGAAAAACGTTTTATTTATTTATTTATTTATTTTTACACCCCTACTGGGGTATGCACCTCCACGTTCTTCTACTCGGGCGATTTGCAATAATAAGATCTGGAGGCGGAGGCGGAAAACGGCACGCCTCGACAAAAGCCAGCGATTAAATTCTATGCCTTCATCTGTTCCTATCTGTTTACCTGAATGAGTTTTTCTTTTATTATTATTATTATTATTTTTATCATTTATTTTTTGTTATTTTAAGGGACAGGCAGCTCGTAGGCAGCCATGTAAGTGTGGCTGGTATCTGGGAGGGTTCGAGTGTTTCTTTGCTGTGTGTTAGGGCTGAGAGAGCAGGTTTAACCGTGGCCACTCTTGCAGACATACGAGACACCGGCGCCAAACCTGTGATGGTCTACATTCACGGAGGCTCCTACATGGAGGGCACAGGGAACATGATCGACGGCAGCGTCCTGGCCAGCTACGGGAACGTCATCGTCATCACGCTCAACTTCCGGGTCGGCGTCTTGGGTAAGCCGATTTCTTCATGAAATGGTAAAATGCGATATCTTTGTGTGGACCGCTATTAAATAGACATTATTATATAGTAGGGCTGTCAAAGTTAATAAAGAATTCAAACGCCTTTATTTGTCACATATATATGTTACCGCATAGCGGAATTCTTTCTTCGCATGTAGCTGGGGTCAGGGCACTGAGTCAGCCATGTTGCACCCTGGGGCACAGAAGGTTAAGGGCCTTGCTCAAGGACCCAAGCTTGTTGTTTTTTTTTTTGCTGATACTGGGGCTCGAACCCTGAACTGAGCTCCCCCTCCCTCTCCGCTCAGGGTCAAGCCTTCATACGGCGCCCCCTAGAGCAAACAGGGAGACTTGTTCAAAGGGCTCACCAGTGCCAGCTTGGGGCGGTGTTGGGGCTCGAACTGCCAACCTTAATTTCAGATAAGCCTTAACCACTGGATCAGCACCGCCCTAAATATTCAGACCCCGCCAGGGTCCGGGTTCGATTCCCGTCTCGACCATGTGTGTGCGGAGTTTGCATGTTCTCCCTATGCCTCAAGGGTTTTTTCTCTGGGTTCTCCGGTTTCCTCCCGGTCCAAAAACATGCAATGCACGGTTGATTGGCACCTTGGAAAATTGTCCTTAGTGTATGAATGTGTGTGTGTGCCCTGCGATGGGTTGGCATTCCATCCAGGATGTATCCTGCCTTAATGCCCATAGACGCCTGAGATAGGCACAGACTCCCCGTGACCCGAGGGAAGATCGGATATAGCGATAGAAGATGAATGAAAGAATGAATATAATATTAAAAGAATCATTTCCTGAGTAAAGCAAATATTAATCATTTTATTCAATGAGTTAAATCTATATAACTAGAACAACGGTTACACTTAGTAAGAGTATTAGAAACATGACAAATATTCATTTATGGTACATTAAAAAAAAAACCGTGCGATTAATCGCAATGAAATATTTTAATATTTTAATCGATTGACATCCCTATTATTTAATGATGTCTACTATTATTATTATTATTATTATTATTACTATATTTCTGTAATGGAATGTTGAAACAGTGTTTTGCGAGCGATTCGATAAAACAAAACCCATCACCTAATATTTTGTTGCACAGCCTATGAGGCAATCAATGCCGAAAAAAAAGAGCTCTCAATTAAACCTCTGCACCTGTTAACAGCAGCTGTGGCTGTCCCGGGTTTGATCGGTGCTTCCTCCAGACCGCATGAACTGTTTTCATTGTTGATCAGATCACTGCTCACAGAAGGCCATTATAGAAAAGTCCAGTGTTTTTGTTCTTAGCCATTGTTGGGTGCTCAGCTGTATGCTGTGGGTCATTATGCACATGTAGGGACACCATGAGCTGGAAGTGATATGGAGCTTTCTGGTGCTGTTCTGAGCAGTACATTCCCCCCCTACTGGAGTTTTGTATATATATATATATCATAATATATATATATATATATATATATATATATATATATATATATCCGATCAAGCCTCCTCCACACACACACACACCACACACACACACACACACATATATATCATATATATATATATATATATATATATCTCTATATATATCAATATAATCTAAATCTATATCTCTGTATGTGTATATATGTATGTATATATATATATATATATATATATATATATATATATATATATATATATATATATATATATATATGTGGAGGAGGAGGCCTTGATTGGATCTTGCTATCATATATATTATATATATATATGTGTGTGTGTGTGTGGTGTGTGTGTGTGTGTGTGTGAGCCTAATTAACATGCCTTAATGAGCGGGCAGAGTGTAGCGATCGAGAGTGTACGAGTGTAATAGCATTTACCAGTTCCTCCTCCTCCCATCATCCACACACGTGTTAATCACCATGGTAAGTGATACAGTATACATACAGTGATACAGTATACATTACTGTATTATTTTATACTGTTTATTTATTTGTAATGTATTGCTGGTTATTGTTTTTTATAATTATTTTTAAGTGCAGCATTCAGGAATGCAAGAAACGACCTTTTTGCTTAGGGTGGCGACCGTCTATGTATATATATACAACATCATCTTGCTATTTATTTTTTTTTTTGATAGCAAGATCCATTTCCCAAAAATAAAAAGCCCGTTTTGTGTGTGTGTGTGTGTGTGTGTGTGTGTGTGTGGGTATGGGTGTCGTATGGGTTCGTATGCGTCATTTGTATCAGTTGCTTGCAGCGCTACAGAAAAGAAAAGAAAAAAAAGCTCAATAATTATGTCTGCATTTTTCCCCTCCACCGATTTCTTTTTTGTTGTTGTTGTTGTTTGTTGTTGTTGTGTTGATCGCTTGTTGAGAACTGCAATATTAAACATGCCTGGGCAAATTTTTTTTTTTTTTTCCCCTTCGAATCTGAAAAAATATCGCAGCTATCACCGAAAAAATTCCACTGTGAACAAACAGAAATTTAAAAAATAATACAAAAACACTCAAAAATGCATTTAACTGAGTCTCAAGAGCAACAATTACAACACTGTAAATATTTTACCCACTGATAAACTTTGCAAATTACTTAACCGGGTCAAAGCATGAAAATGATATGTTCTGATGCCAGGGTTATGCAATATTTAGATAATGATTTAGTTATTTCTTTCTTTCTTTCTTAATTATTTTATTTTAAATATATAAATAAACCTTTGTCATGTAGTGCCAAAGACAAGGAATCAGATAAACAGGGTTGTTTTTCCTTTCGGCTTTAACGTTCTCCTTGTTTTTCTACGCTACCAACGTCATTGCGCTTGGAAAGCAGGGTGAACAATTTCAAGTAAAGAAAATTAAACAAATAGCATAATACGAATCCTGCAGAACGAGCAGTCTTTTAATTAGGCAGCTTAGAAGGATGAGCAGGGGAATAATTGAGGCTCTGGGAGTTAGACAATATAAAGAAATCGGAAGGGGGGTTGGGGGGGGGGGGGGTACCAGGCACGCACTCTAATGGCACAGCTCTAATAATGCAGGACGCCAGCGTCTTTATTTTATTTATATCATTTATTTATTTATTTTACTTTTTAAAAATTTTTTTTACCTTTTTTATTATTCTCCTGGAAAAGGTTTGTTGATTTGTATGAGCTGTTGATTTGTATGAGCCCCATTAAGCTCGGCCTAGATATACAATTATTATCTGTAATAACGGGTTAGGATTGACTGAAAATGAACACACTCGGCCTCGTTTATCAAGCGCATCATGGTGCATTGACCAAGGTACCAAATGTTATGATAATTTCATGTTAATAACATGAATTGAATTATATTTAGGGCTGGCAAGCGATTCAAATATTTAATCGCGATTAATCGCAACGTAACTGAATAATTGTCATGTTTCTAACACTGTAGTTAAAAACGTTTGACTTTTTTTTTTACCGTAAAAAGTTCACATTGTGTGTTTCAATGCAAACTCTGACGCTTTTCCAATTGCTGTCAATCGAGTAAAATATTTAATCGTGATTAATCGCAACGTAAATGAATACTTCTCATGTTTCTAACACTGTAGTTAAAAACGTTTGACTTTTTTTTTTTTTTTTTTACCATAAAAAGTTCACATTGTGTGTTTCAATGCAAACTCTGAAGCTTTTCCAACTAGGGTTGTCAGTCGATTAAAACATTTAATCGTGATTAATCGCAACATAAATGAATACTTCTCATGTTTGTAACACTGTAGTTATAAACGTTTGACTTTTCTTTTCTTTTTTTTTTTACCATAAAAAGTTCACATTGTGTGTTTCAAGGCAAACTCTGAAGCTTTTCCAACTAGGGCTGTCAATCGATTAAAATATTAATCGCAATACGTAAACGAATACTTCTCATGTTTCTAACACTGTAGTTGTAAAGTTTTTTTTTTTTTTACCAAAAAGTTCACAGTGGGTTTCAAGGCAAAGTCTGACGCTTTTCCAACTAGGGCTGTCAATCGATTAAAATATTTAATCGCGATTAATCGTAGGTTTTCAGTGTACAATAAATTAATAGTTTTTGTTTCTAACTCTCTAACTAACTTTAACAGATGTTATAAATATAAACCTTTCTCTCAAAGTCTTTCCCTTTAATAAAATTGATTATTTCATATTTATTTTACTCTGGAAATATTTTTTTTAATATTAATTTCTTGTTCATTTCAACGTTACTTTGTTTACTGGTTGGTTTGAAGTGTAAAATATGGGACGTGGCTCCTTTAAGAATTGTGTTCCGGTCGCTTTTCCATATAAACTGGTGATACGGTGTTTAGGTTATACGGAAGCGCTTTATTGCGTTCAGTAAAAATGCGCTTTATTGCAGTAATACGGATTTGGGAATGCGATGCGCTTGCGTAAGGTTCCGTACGGTAATATACGCTAATATAGTGAGGAGATCGTACCTGTTGTGAATGCGCAGCTAGTAGGTGTAATTCGGGGTAATTTAGGAAGCGTGAGTGGGTGCACTAATGTTTGTTTATTTCTTTGTTTTTCGGGTTTGGTTCCCGAGTGAAGGTAGCAGATCGCTCATATAGTAATGCACACTGCGTTAATCGCGCGTTAATAACATTAGTGCCGTTAATGTGATTCTACGATAACTTTGACAGCCCTAATTATATTGAAGTATAGAAAAAGGTTCTGTTATCATTAGTTATTCATTCATATTAAATATTAGAATGTAATAATGATAATAATACTAAATAAGACCGAATGCTGCTCGTTTTTTTTTGGCATCGTATTTAAATGATTAGTTCCGGCTCGAAGTGACAGATACTTTTTCACGCCTTTTCTAACGCGGCGTCATGGTGGAATTTGTGATGAACAGCTGCACAGACACTGTCTGTGCAGTCATTTTCAAAAGCGTTTGCAGCTTTCTTTAGGCGTCATGCGGTAAATGTAAACGAAAAGCGTCATGCGGTAAAGGTAAACGTCCCAGAACAAATTCAATAAGAAAGATTTCTCGAGGAACAAGTCTTAGGAAATATGCAAATGATGTATGTATGCAAAACAAAACAACACAACACATGACACAACACAACACTGAGATGCATGACACATCACAACACTGAGCTGCATTATACGTCACATAACACATTTGTGATGTGTATCTTTGACGTTATACACCACACAACGTAACACTGAGCTACATCACACAACTTTGAGATACATCAGACAACATTGAGCTACATTACACAACACAGCACTGAGCTACATCACACAACACAACATTGAGCTACATTACACAACCTTGAGCTACATTACACAACACAACATTGAGCTACATTACACAAACACTACACATACAAGCATTGAGCTACATTACACAACATTGAGCTACATCACACAACACAACATTGAGCTACATTACACAACAACATTGAGCTACATTACACAACATTGAGCTACATTACACAACATTGAGCTATATTGCACAACATTGAACAACATCAAACACAACATTGAGCTACATTACACAACATTGAGCTACATCACACAACACAACATTGAGCTACATAACACAACATTGAGCTACATTGCACAACATTGAGCTACATCACACAAAATTGAGCTACATCACACAACACAACATTGAGCTACATTACACAACACAACATTTAGCTACATTACACAACATTGAGCTACATTACACAACATTGAGCTACATTACACAAAATTGAGCACACACACACAACATTGAGCTACATTACACAACACAACATTGAGCTATTACACATCTACATCACATACACACACCGTTACACAACATTGAGCTACATTACACAACATTGAGCTACATTACACAACATTGAGCTACATCACACAACACAACATTGAGCTACATTACACAACCTTGAGCTACATTACACAACACAACATTGAGCTACATTACACAACATTTAGCTACATTACACAATACAACATTTAGCTACATTACACAACATTGAGCTACAACAAACACAACTTAGCTACTTACACAACATTGAGTACATTACACTACACAACATTTACATTGAGCTACCTTACACATACAACCTTAGCTACATTACACAACATTGAGCTACATTACACAATACAACATTGAGCTACATTACACAACATTGAGCTACATTACACAACACAACATTTAGCTCATTACACCATTGAGCTACATTTGACACAGCATTGAACTACATCACAACACAACATTGAACTACATCAAACAACACAACATTGAACTACATCAAACAACACAACATTGAACTACATCAAACAACACAACATTGATCTACATCAAACAACACAACATTGAGCTACATTACACAACCAGACATTGACTACATAACATTGAGCTACATTACACAACATTGAGCACATTACCAGAGCTACATCACACAACATTGAGCAACATTGAGCAACATTGACACATCACACAACATAATATTGAGCTACATTACACAACATTGAGCTACATTACATTTGCATTTACATTTGCATTTACATTTGCGTTATTTAGCAGACGCCCTTATCCAGGGCGACGTACAAGATTGATTACACAACATTACATTACATTACATTAAACAACATTGAGCTACATTACATAACATTGAGCTACATCACACAACACAACATTGAGATACGTTACACTACACTACATGAAACTACATCACACAACATAACATTGCGCTACATTATACAACATTGAGCTACATTACACAACATTGAGCTACATCACACAACACAACATTGAGCTACATTACACAACATTGAGCTACATTACATAACATTGAGCTACATCACACAACACAACATTGAGCTACGTTACACTACATTGAAGTACATCACACAACATAACATTGCGCTACATTATACAACATTGAGCTACATTACAACATTGCACAACACAACATTGAGCTAAATTACACAAGATTGAACTTCATCACACAACATAACATTGAGCTACACAACATTGAGCTACATTACACAACATTGAGCTACATCACACAACACAACATTGAGCTACATCACACAACACAACATTGAGCTACATAACACAACATTGAGCTACATTACACAACATTGAGCTACATTACACAACATTGAGCTACATCACACAACACAACATCACAAAGGGACACACGAACCATTGACTACATTAACACACACACAACATTAAGAGCTACATTGCACAACATTGAGCTACATTACACAAACAAACACATTAAGAACTACATCACACCACAAAACATTAACACACACATTGTTAAGCTACATCACCCAACACAGAGCTACATCACACAACACAACACTGAGCTACATCACACACCATTGCGCTACGTTACACAAAACACCACTGAGCTACATCACACACAACACATCATGCAACACAACACTGAGCTACATCACACAACACAACACTGAGCTACATCACACACAACACATCATGCAACACAAACGAAGCGTGCGAAACATTGAGCTACATGTAAGCTCCACCACACAACACAACATTGTTTGTATGTTTGTTTGTTTGTTTATTTATTTGGGAATCCAGGTAAACAGCGCACCTCACGCCATCGATATTTAAAGATGTGTTTTTCCTGCCCTCGTTCTATAAAGCACTTTGAACCGGACTGATATTGCGTTTCGTCGATACCATCACGTTTCAATCTCGCTTATGTGACTTCAAATGTCACCGAATACGCTTTAAGTTACTGAACGTAACGAAGACCTCGACTTCCATCCTGCCTCTTTTTTTCTCTCTCTCTCTCTCTCATTCCTTCCTCTGCAGTTTGCTTGTGTTATTCCTATCTGATAGAAACAGTAATTATTGCTTCAAAGGGTCAGCTCTCTCTGTCTCCTGGGGCCCCATTTGCAAAGCTTTAGATCTGAGCCTTTCCTCATTTAGATGAATGAGAATTCATTACAGGTTTAATGTTTAATTATAAAAGTCGGGACACTGGCGAGACCCACATGCGAGGACGTGGCATATGGAGATTTAGAGGCTACTAAATTCCGAGTCTGGTAAGGAAGCTGCACTCACTCAGGCGCCTCATTAAGAGCCGCTGTGCCGATCCGGCGGAAAGCGTCGCCTTTTCTCCCAAAACATCTTTAATTCTTCGCGACGCAAATTTCGCAAGATGTCAATCATCCCTTCTTTTTTTTCCTTTTACCGTTGTTTCATGATTTGTTTTTCTGTGTGCTTTTATTCTCCTGTTTTACGCTTTTCAAAGGTTAAATCAGGAGGAAAAAAAAGTCCAAAACACAATATTGAGATACCTTACACAACACTGAGCAACATCATAATCACACAACACAACATTGAGCTAAATCACACAACACACAACATTGAGCTACATCATAATCATACAACACAACACAACACACAACATTGAGCTAAATCACACAAAACACAACACTGAGCAACATCATAATCACACAACACAACATTGAGCTAAATCACACAACACACAACATTGAGCTACATTACACAACATACAACATTGAGCTACATCATAATCGTACAACACAACATTGAGCTACATCACACAACACAACATGAGCAACATCATAATCACACAACACAACATTGAGCTACAATCACACAAAACACAACACACACATGAGCAACATCATAATCACACAACACAACATTGAGCTAAATCACACAACACACAACATTGAGCTACATCATAATCATACAACACAACATTGAGCTACATCACACAAAACACAACACTGAGCAACATTACACAACACAACATTGAGCTACATCATAATCATACAACACAACATTGAGCTACATCACACAAAACACAACATTGAGCAACATCATAATCACACAACACAACATTGAGCTAAATCACACAACACAACACTGAGCAACATTGAGCTACATCATAATCACAACACAACATTGAGCTACATCACACAATAACATTGAGCAACATCACATGAGCTACATCACACAAACACAACATTGAGCAACACAAAAACATTGAGCTAATCATACACACCACAACATTGAGCACATCAGAATCATACAACACAACATTGAGCTACATCATAATCATACAACACAACATTGAGCTAAATCACACAACACACAACACATTGAGCTAACACAACACAACATGAGCATATAATCATACAACACAACATTGAGCTACATCACACAACAACACAACATTGAGCTACATCACACAAAACACAACATTGAGCTACATCATAATCACACAACACAACATTGAGCTACATCATAATCATACAACACAACATTGAGCTACAATTAGCACACAAAACACAACACTGAGCAACATCATAATCACACAACACAACATTGAGCTAAATCACACAAAACACAACACTGAGCAACATCATAATCACACAACACAACATTGAGCTACATCATAATCACACAACACAACATTGAGCTACATCACACAACACACAACACTTGAGCTACATCACATAACACAACATTGAGCTACATCACGTAAAACACAACATTGAGCTACATCACACAACACAACATTGAGCTACATCATAATCATACAACACAACATTGAGCTACAATCACACAACACACAACATTGAGCTACATCACACAAAACACAACACTGAGCAACATTACACAACACAACATTGAGCTACATCATAATCATACAACACAACATTGAGCTACATTACACACAATATTGAGCACATCACATTGAGCTACATTGAGCACAACATTGACACAACAAAACACAACATTGAGCTAACATCATAATCACACAACACAACATTGAGCTAAATCACACAACACACAACATTGAGCTACATCATAATCACACAACACAACATTGAGCTAAATCACACAAAACACAACATTGAGCTAACATCACACAATACACAACACACACACACAACATTGAATACACACAACATTGCTACATTGCTACATCAAAACACAACATTGAGCTACATCACAAAACACAACATTGAGCTACATCACGTACAACACAACATTGAGCTACATCACGTAAAACACAACATTGACTACAACATCATGAGCTACATCACAAAACACAACATTGCAAAACACAAACACAGCTTGAACATCACAACATTGACACAAAAGCAGCTAAAACACATCACATTGACACATCACACAAACATTGAGCACACATTGAGCTACATCACACAACACAACATACATTGACAACACATTGAGCTACATCACATAAAACACAGCATTGAGCTACATCACACAACACAACATTGAGCTACATCACACAACATTGAGCTACATCACACAACATTGAGCTACATCGCACACAAACACAACATTGAGCTACATCACATAAAACAGAACATTGAGCTACATCGCACAACACAACACAACATTGAGCTACATCATAATCACACAACACAACATTGAGCTACATCACACAACACAACATTGAGCTACATTACACACAACATAATATTGAACTACAGTACATAAAACACAGCATTGAGCTACATCACACAACACAGCATTGAGCTACATCACACAACACAATTAGCTATCACACAACACAACAGTTGAGATAAATTCCACAACATTGAGCTACATCACATCGCACACTATTGAGGCTACATCACCATCACACACAACTGCAAACAGTGCAGACAAAAGACACACAACAACACAAAACAGTGTGATCGAAATAGAAAGAGTATGTGTTTAAGTTCAGGTTTGTAGTGTGTGTGTGTGTGTGTGTGTGTGTGTGTGTTTGTGTGTGTTTTTTGTTATTTACTCATTATCTGGTTCATAAAGCCAGTTTGAGATTTAATTTTGTGGCAGCATTATCAGTGCCGATGTAGCCGTTAGCACATCGAACAATATCTGCTTGTGCCTTGATTGGTATTAAAATGGTGATTGGTATTAAAATGGCACAAAAAAATTGGCCAAGAAAACACACACACACACACACACACACACACACACACACCGTTATACCGCCTTCACCAGTCTGGACTATTGACCCAAGGCAGGTTTGGTCCTTGGATTCATGTCAAACATCTGTGTGTCTCGACAGGAATCGATATTAATCAGACACATTTTTCAAGTCTTCGACTGTCCGGTTTTGATGAATCCGTGCCCAAAGGAGCAAAACACTGCGACGACAATGTTCTCCGTTATAGCTCATTCCCCACGTTTCAATTTTTCCATTGTGAGATTCCGCATATCATTTTTGAATACATGTATATCTCTTGTATCTCTCTCTCTCTCTCTTTTTTTTTTTATAATCATTGGCAGGACATTTCCATAAACAGAACTGCCACTCGTTAGAGTTGATCGTTTTCGCAGCGTTCGGAGGAACCCTTCGAGACGCCTGGGTTTGGCCATTCCCAGGAGATCGGTGGTTTCTGAAATATTTAAATGAGCCCATCTGCTAGCAATGTCAATACCGCGGTTTAAAGACGTTACACAGACATTACAGCTTGTCATTATACTGATGCTTGATCTCTTTGCTGGTCAGCGACTGCATGACTTTCTTGCGTCGCATTGCGTTGCTACCGCACAAGTCGCTGATTTAGAGCATCGCTTTGAACCGTAAACTGCCTCCAGACGTCCCCTAAATAGGCTGTCGTTTCCCTAAATAGTGCACGGTGTAGTATAGTGCACTATACTATACTATTACTGTACTACACTATGACTAATACTAATACTAATATTATATTAAATGCCCTCCAATCCTTTTCCCCAAATCGGCTGTTTAGTGGAGTGCACTGTATAGAACAGCACAGTGAAGTACAGTGCAGTATAGTGCACTATACTATACTATACTATATCATAATATACTATTCAAATACTAATATTATGTTAAATGTCTTCAAATCCTTTTCCCCAAATAGGCTGTTTAGTGGAGTGCACTGTATAGAACAGCACAGTAATGAACAGTGCAGTATAGTATAGTGCAGTACACTGCACTATAGTATACCACAGTATACTAAACAGACCTTTTGGGGAAAAGGATTTGACGGCATTTAATACAATATTAGCTATAGTATAGTATAACATTATGTTCTATACTCTAATATAATATACTAATATTATATTAAATGTCTTCAGATCCATTTCCCCAAATTGGCTGTTTAGTATACTGTGGTATACTATAGTGCAGTGTACTGCACTATACTGTACTGAGCTGTACTATACAGTGTACTCCACTAACAGCCTATTTGGGGAAAAGGATTTGAAGACATTTAATATAATATTAGTATAGTATATTATATATTGTATAGTATATTGTATATTGTATAGTATAGAATAGTATATTTTAGTATAGTATAGTGCACTATAGTGCACTGCACTATGCACTGTATTGCACTACTCCACTAACAGTATTTGGGGAAAAGGATTTGAAGACTTTACTATAAGTAGTATTAGTATTTGAATAGTATATTATAGTATAGTATAGTGCACTATACTGTATTGCACTGTACTTTACTGTGCTGTTTTATACAGTGTTCTCCACTAAACAGCCTATTTAGGGAAAAGGATTGTACAGTAAAGTACTGTATAGTGCAGTACACTGGACTATACTGTACTTTACTTTACTAATATTATTATTAGTCTTCTAATCGTTCTCCCCAAATAGCCTGTTTAGTGGAGTGCACTGTATAGAACAGCACAGTGCAGTACAGTATAGTATACTATACTATACAATACTAATACTAATATTATATGAAATGTCTTCAAATCCTTCAATTCTCCAAATGGTAGCAAAGCACTCTGTATAATATAGTACAGTAAATGCAGTACGGTATAGTCCACTATACTATACTATACTATACAGTACACTCCTCTAAACAGCCTATTTGGGGAAAAGGATTTGAAGACATTTAATGTAATATTGGTATTAGTAGTATTAGTAGTATTAGTATATTATGGTATAGTGCACTCGTGAGGTGTTAGCTCAGGGTTTGTGTCTTTGGACTCTGAATAGGAAGGTCACATGTTCAAACCCCAGTACTACCAAGCTGTCATTGCTGGGCCCTTGAGCAAGGCCCTTTAATCCTCACTTGCTCAGTTGTATATCACTCTCTTCACAACATGCTGTCAATGTAACAGTTCACAAGATGTAAATGCATAGTAATAGGAAAATCTTTTTAGAATTTTGGTGGAGATTAAATGTCACTACACGTCATTATTATAATATTCCAGTGGTCCCAGAAGGGGACCCGTACTTTTTTAAATATTTATATTTTAATATTTAAAATTTTTAATGTTTAAAAAATGTTCCCAAATGTCTTAGTTGTATTTATTTTTTTGTATTTTTTTTTATTTTTACATACTTTGATTTGATCCTGTGAGTTAAATGCTGTTCTTTTTTTTTTTTTTTGCTGTTTTGGATGCTGGGGTACACCAGCCACGGTACGGCGCGCCCCCCCGCCCCCCCCCCCCCCCCCCCCCCCCCCCCCCCCAACCGGGGCACAGAGACTTAAGAGCCTAGCTCAAACACCCAAGGATGTCGATATCAGGGCCCGAACCTTCCAGTCAGTAGCACCTTAAACCCATCCCACCTTTTGGTTCAGGTGTACTTTAGATCTCAACCCCACTAAGAATCCGAGCCACTGGTTTAAACCACTGGTCTAACTGGTCAAAAAATATCCAAATTATTAGGGTCACATTTAAGCTATTAGCATTTCTTAGCTTTATTAATAATTAAGCGATCGTATCAAGCTAAGCTGGTAGTGTAGTGAAGTCGAGACACGGGTTGCAGTGTCTATAATAATGTGTAATAAGGCCCAGTCACACACACACACACACACACACACACACACACACACACAAGTATCCGGCATCGCCGCTCTTCACAAATATAATTAGTGACTGCTTCTCCAGAGCATGTCAATTTTTCGCCTCCTATGGGGGAAGGCATAATTACTGTTTCCGTACGCATTAAAAATTAACAATGGCTGCTGCTCTTCCGCTCCAAGGTGAGCCGTTTAGCTTTTGTAAGCTGCCTGTTCGAGACGAGTGGTGATTCATGACATTCACACAGTTCAGTCATATCCAACATTTAAAATAAATAAATAAATAAATAAATAAATAAATGTAAAAGAAAAGGCTAATAATTTGTTTGGCAGTTTAATCAATAATAAGGTCCTTGACATTAAGTCATTAAATGAGTCGCAGTGAACATGGTGGCCAAGGATGCTATTAGAGCCGCTGCTTACTTGCAGTTTTTTCATTGTGTAACGTTGGTTCTTGTGACACGGCGCCATTTGTAGCCTTTTATAGGGTTTGGCAGAGGAATCGATAGTTTTAAATGTGCGCATGTAAACTGGTCATGAGGTCCATTCTCTTGTCTCTACAGGGTTGTGGAAGATAAGTAGTTAAAATGTTGGACTCGTTTGTTTCAGTCCTGAGGTGTTATTGCTGGGGGCTATGAGAGTAAAGCCCTTTATTTTCACTTATCCTGTATAAATGGGATATTTATAAGTCACTGTGGATAAAGGGCGTCTGCTAAAATGATATACAATGTTTTGCTCAAATCCTTCCTCGAGATGTTGCCGCTGTCTTTGGTTCCGTTTGCCCATTCGAACATTACAAAAAAGAAATAAATAAATAAGGAAAAGAATTTCATCATTAAGTGGATTACCCCCGCAGTAAACTGACTAGCTGGCATAAGCCTCCCGCAATTAAATTCAGTAAATTTCACCATCTAGCTTGCAGCAAATCGCCAAATAAGATTACCTATCTGTGTATGGATTTTCTGTGTCTGGTACCGCACGGCGGCCGCACTCGTGTCGCATTGTTATGCAGGTGCCGTCAGAGGTTCGGTTCGGTCCGGGGCGTCAGACTCGGACCGAACGGAAGGAAGTGCACTTGAGGAGCACAAACTTTTGCGCTTTTATATTCGGAACACAAGCAGCGGGGGCTAAATACAGTATGTT
>JACRUU010000004.1:4567134-4569634 GCA_030449085.1 Kryptopterus vitreolus
GTATTCAAGAGTTTTGCATTTAATGCCATTTGTAGCATAAAAACGGTTAAAAGCTTGATTTTTTTGCCTTTTTTGGGCCAAATTTACAATTGTTTTGTGACGCATGAAATTTTTTTTATTCTAATAATAATAATAGTATTAAGTACCGTCACTTTTTTGGTGGCTAAATTTGGTACTATTAATACCTGTGAGGATACTATACCCGTTACCCCAGCGTTTTGATTTTTGATTTAGTATTGTCACTAAATCTTGTGTAAAATAGCGTTTTGGTGGTGTGCGGTGCTCTCGCAGAGGCTCGTCCATCAAAAGATGTTGTTGTATTAACGAGCCTTCACTTCTTTTGCCCCCGGGGTGCGAGCTTAAATGAAAACGATGCCTCGGAATGTATACAATTTAAGTCCAGCGCATCGCTCATCCCTCAGTGCCTGGAATATCGAGCATCGTACCTTCTAGTGACCTTTGCATTGGATTATTACGTAACTCAAATGGCAGTGTTTAATGGCATGTACTATACTATGCTGTTTATTAGCAGACTTGATGCAAAGTGCATTTTTGTTTTGTTTTTTTCCTACCTTTAGTTTTATCGCATTAAAAGTGGATTACGTTCGGGAACGTTCTGTTCCTGTGCGTTAGTATCAACCGCGGTACTTCAGGTAACGAATAAAACATCGCACATGGGGGGGGGGGTGTCACTTATTAAGGAGTTATTGTTTCGTCCGAACATTTATTTATTTATTTATTTATTTTCCTCCCCCTTCAAAATAACTCCCGATGTTTTATTCCTCTTACGCCGCAACGATTGCAGCGTTTCATTTATTAACTACCGCCGCGCCGCGCTTTTACAGCTACATCATTTTGTTTAATGGCGCGGAACGTCTTAGGAACAAGTTTACATGATAGCAGCTATAAACATTTGTTCTCTCACCGGCGCTTCATTGATCTTAAAAAAAATCGAGAGACAAGAAAAATCCTAAATACCACTTTTCTCCAAGAATGACGGAAAAGGCATTAGAGAGCACTTGAGAGCGCGTCTCGAGTATATCATCGTATATAATATGCATGGTGTAAAGTTATGTCCGTAAAATCTTAATAAATGCACTGTGTATCCATAATATAAATGTATATATTTGCAGATTATAGCACATAACATAGCAAGCTGTTACTATACCCTTGTTGGTTTAAGCGTATTCATAGAGTGTACTACACAGAGCCTGCGCTATTGTATATTGATCAGATCCTACTGTCCAATCAGGTTCCAGATTTCATTAGTGATGAGTGCAAAAGCATCACTATTATAATCTCTCTCTCTCTGGCTAGTTTTTGTCCGATGCCTCATCCCTCAGATCGTGCGGCCCGATGGTGTGAGACGTGCTGTTACTTTTATAAGGAATCGCCTTGCGGAATTCCGAACCCGGGGCCAAAAAGCCGGAATTTTTTCCCGTAGAAAATGAATGGGGCCGAATTTTCGTGCCCCGCAGTTCGGCCTGTGAGCGTCCGACATGCACAAATGGCATATCCACTCGTAGGGTGGTCCGGAGTGGATCGCGATCATATACCTCCCGAACCCCACACCTGTTTGGAATTTCGGGAAATCCACGACATTCCGCCCCCCCATAGAGAATGAATAGGGAAATTTCAGGCTCCGCTGTTCGTACCCATGTTCACCCGAAATGCACATTTGACATATCCACTCGTAGGTGAGATGGAGTAAGTCGTGATCATATGACTGACGCTTGGTATCACGTGGCCGCAAACGTGAAAAATCTGTGAAACCGCAAAACATGTGACATGTCAAAACGCTCAGCACATCGACGGGAGTCGGACGCTGGATAATTTGATGCCACGTGCGTCACTGGCCCCGCCCCCTTTGGTGTTTTTGGTGGCTAAACACTCGAACAAGCTTGCGTTTCAAAGTCAGCACTAAATATCGAACGGACCAGGCTCGAAGGGATCTCGCCCGTATGCGCGGTTTGCATCGGCAAGCATCACTCACATTTTCCCATGTCTAGTTTAATACACAATACAGATTTTTCAATCGTTCCTGTTCCTGTGTGTGTATATCTGTTTTTTTTATACGACCTGAAGGTCTTCTATTGTTTTTTTTTCTTCCTTTTTCGATCCCCTGCTGCATAACAGAGTTCCCTCAACACTTTGCATTGCAATCTGAGCTGTGTGTGACCAGCGGCGGGAGATTTTTCCTCCATGATATATTTCAGCCGATCCGCATCGCAATGCTTCGTATCCGCGCTAAAGCAACCGGCAATATCGAACTCGTTTGGTTTTTTTCTGTCGTCGGAGCGTTCAAACAAAGAGTTTATCTGCATGCACCAGCAAACAAAACCCTGTGTGTGTACTCTCAGGATAATTTAATCCAGACGGGGGGGGGATAAACATGCCGACATTACATTCACCTCCTGTAACTGATTTAGATGTTTGTTAAACCTTTTTCTGTCATTTTTTTCACAACCAAATATGAAATATTTTATATACTTATGATAGA
>JACRUU010000004.1:4574634-4579634 GCA_030449085.1 Kryptopterus vitreolus
TATATTTATTTGCTCGAAAGTCCTAAAAGGATTTCTCTAGGTACTTTGGTCACTGTTAAATCGACATAATTTATGTGTGTCAGTTAAAGGGAAAATAAATAATAAATAATATATATATATATATATATATATATATATATATATATATATATATATATATATAATAGCCTTTATTTGTCACATATACATTACAGCACAGTGAAATTCTTTTCTTCGCATATCCCAGCTTGATGTTGGTAGTTGGGGGTCAGAGCGCAGGGTCAGCCATGATACGGCGCCCCTGGAGCACAGAGGGTTAAGGGTCTTGCTCAAGGACCCAAGGGCGGCAGCTTGGCCATACCGGGGCTCGAAACCCGGATCTTCCGATCAGCAGCCCAGCAGCCTTAGAACCACTGAGCCACACCCCCTCCCCCTCTGAGCTACCCCCCCTCCCAAACTCGTAACATATATATATATATATATATATATATATATATATATATATATATATATATATATCTCTTCGTCCGCAAGCAAACACATCCACGATCTTCATCCCGCAACTCTCGGGGGACCAATTACACTTAGTTTCATCGAATATTTCATAAAATATGATCATGCATTTATGCTTCTTCTTCCCCCGCCATATATGGCATCTGTAGCCTCCGGCTATACCAATTTTCCCTATGTACACTTGTTACGAGTTTGTTTGGTACCCGTGCTGCGTTCTTTTATGTGCAGGTCAGACATTTGCGGATCTAATCACCAGCAGCGTCCGCAGAGAGTTTACCCCACGGCAATGAGAAAATAGCCGCGGTTGCTCTCGTAAACAGGCTCGGCGGATTTTTTATTTATTTATTTATTTCTTGTCCGGAGTGCAGTCGCCTCATGAATAATGATAAGGGGTTAATCTTCTGACGCATTTGTTGGATTTGACTGCGGTGTTTTTTTTTATTTGACATTGGGGGTTGAAGGACGCGTGTCTGTCCAGGGTCATTCTCCTCCAGCTCCTGGCCGATTGATTAGTGCGTCACATCTTATCCTAGGATGCACGTATCTGCGCTTAATGTACTACTTTTAAATAGCTAGTTATGTAAACACAGCCCCTGGTTTAGGGTGATGTTGATGTACACAAGGCAAATCTGCCTTGTTGTTGTTGTTGTTGTTAGTGATGCTTGCAAAAGCATCACTATTAGAATCTCTCTCTCTAGCTTTGGTCACGAATCATCCCTCATATCGTGCGGCCCGATGGTGTGAGACGTGCTGTTACTTTTATAAGGAATCGCCCGGCGGAATTCCGAACCCGGGGTTAAAAAGCGGGAATTTTTTTCCCATAGAAAATAAATGGGGACGAATTTCCGTGTCCCGCAGTTTGGCCTGTAAGCGTCCGACATGCACAAATGGCAAATTCCACTTGTGGAGGGTCCAGTGTGGATTGCGATCATATACCTCCCGAATCCCACACCTGTTTGGAATTTCGGGAAATCCAAATATTCCGGCACCATAGAGAATGAATGGGGAAATTTGGCGCTCTGCTGTTCGGCCCGTGTTCGCCCGAAATGCACATTTGACATATCCACTCGTAGGTGAGATGGAGTGGGTCGTAAACATATGCCTGTCTAACCCCTGACCCACAGAGAGTTCTGGGAATTCTGTGTCGTTCCAGCCCATAGAGATGAATGGTGAAAATTTTTGACGGAGTTCAACCGACGCTGGGTAATTTGATAACGGCCAAAATGGGTGTTTCTCTCCGAATGAGCTAGCATGTGGAAATCAAAGCTACATTTTAAACGGATCAGGCTGTAAGGGGTCGCACCCGGAGCCGAGGTTTGTATCGGCAAGCATCAGTCACATTTTCTTCAAGAAATGTCCCATGTCTCGTTTTAATTAATGGTGGAAATCAGACGATTGTTTAGCTACCAAAAACGCATGCTTTTCAGGAAGGGGCGGAGCCAGTGATGCACGTGACATCATCAAAGGAATCATAAGTAATACACGTCTGACTCCCGTCGATGTGGCGAGCGGTTAGACATGTCACATGACCCTGTGTCCGAGTTTCGCAGATTTTTCACATTCGCGGCCACTTGATGCCAAGCGGCAGTCGTATGATCGCGACCTACTCCATCTCACCTACAAGTGGATATGTGCATTTCAAATGTGCATTTCGGGTGAACAGCAGAGCGTCAAATTTCCCCATTCATTCTCTATGGGACCGGAATGTCACAGATTTCCCGGAATTCCGAACATGTGTGGGATTCGGGAGGTATATGATCGTGATCCACTCCGGATCCCCTAAGAGTGGATATGCCATTTGTGCATGTCGGACGCTCACAGGCCCGAACCGTGAGGCACGAAATTTCGGCCCCATTCATTTTCTATGAGAAAAAATTCCCGCTTTTTGGCCCCGGGTTCGGAATTCCGCAGGGCGATTCCTTATAAAAGCACGATATGAGGGATGATTCGTGACGATGGGAGAAAACCTGCGGGACGAGTTACACTGCGAAAATTTGACCAAAGAGAGAGAGAGATTATAATAGTGATGCTTTTGCACACGTCACTAAAAATAGTGTTTATGTGTGAAACAAAATAGATATACATGATAGATATACATAATAGAAAATGATAAACATGATGGATAAAAGAATGCGGTTAACGTTCGCTTCACACCATCATGGTTCGATGTGAGTTTGCATTCCTCAGGGGGTTTCTCTCCGGGTTCTCCGGTTTCCTCCCGCAGGTCCAAAAACATACACGGTTGGTCGATTGGCACCTTGGAAAAATTGTCCCTACTGTGTGTGTGTGTGTGTGATGGGTTGGCATTCCATACAGGGTGTGTCCTGCCTTAATGCCCGATGACGCCTGAGATAGGCACAGACTCCCCGAGAGAGAGAGAGAGATCAGATAAAGTGGTAGAAGATGAGCGAATGAATGAATGAAACAAGGATGATATGTGTCAGATATGGCAGTGTTGGAGTTCCAGTGTGTGCAGATTGCGCAATACACGTCCTTGTTTGACCTTGTTTTAAAGGGACATCGTGCAGGTGTTTGTCCAGACATTGTTTGTATCTTGTCTAGACTGTGTGTAAACAATAGTGTAAACATGTTCATTCGCTCTAGTTTAGTCAAATATTGCTCTAATTTATTTTTTTTTTTTTTTTTTTTTTTCTCGCAATATAATCCATGACCACATCCATGTTGTCCTTTACTCAGCACAGCCCCCGTGACCTTCAGGATTAACCCTGTGGTCGACTCGAGCGTTTGAAGTAAGGAGATTATTCACGAGCGCGATTGGAATGGCGTCAGAAACGCACTGCGCTGCGGCCAAACCCCTGTGGCACTTAACATCTGATCACCTTTCCAAATCTCTCTTTTTTTTTTTTTTTTTTTTTTTCCCCCTCTCTCACTCTCTCTCTTTCTTACTTTCTGGCTTTGGTATCTTTTCCTTTCCTATTTGTTTGGTTTTCCTATTTTGTTTTTTATTGTATTTTTGTTATTAGGCTTCATTAGGTCTTATATTGCGATATGCAAGTTAAATATAAGCATATTTATTTATTTTATTTTAAAAAATCGAAAAAAAGGAAAATTCTTTGCTTTTTAAAATTCTTTTGCGGTAATTTATATGTGGGGGGGGAAAAAGTAAAAAAAAACAAAACAACACATTCTCTTCCTTTCTGGCTTTGGTATCTTTTCCTTTCCTATTTGTTTGGTTTTCCTAGTTTGTTTTTTTATTTTATTTTTGTTATTAGGCTTCATTGGGTCTCATTGGGCCAAACCCCTGTGGCACTTAACATCTGATCACCTTTCCAAATCTCTCTCTTTTTTTTTTCCACCCCTCTCTCACTCTCTCTCTTTCTTACTTTCTGGCTTTGGTATCTTTTCCTTTCGTATTTGTTTGGTTTTCCTCTTTTTTTTTTTTTTTTTCTTTAATTGTATTTTTGTTATTAGGCTTCATTGGGTCTTATATGCAATTTAAATATTAATATATTTATTTATTTGATAAAAAAAAAATCACGTCACATAATGGCACGACCTGAAATTTCCCCAAGGAGGGAACGAATAACGGTTTATCTTATCCCGATATTTTTACTTATTTGTTTATTTTTTCCTTTATCGAAAAAAAGGAAAATTCTTTCCTTTTTTAAATTCTTTTGCGGTTAATTTATGTGTGGAAAAAAAAAGTAAAAAAAAAAAACAACACATTCTCTTCCTTTCTGGCTTTGGTATCTTTTCCTTTCCTATTTGTTTGGTTTTCCTATTTTGTTTTTTTTTTTGTTTTTTAATTGTATTTTTGTTATTAGGCTCTTATATAGCGATATGCAATTTAAATATAAACATATTTATTTATTATATATTAAAAAAAATAAATAAATCACGTCACATAATGGCACGACCTGAAATTTCCCCACTGAGGGAACGAATAACGGTTTATCTTATCCCGATTAATCGTATAGCAGTATTTATTATATTTGTATATGTTTTTATTTATTTATTTATTTATTTATTCCCCTTTATTGATCCCGTCGGGGGAAATTCTTTCCTTTTTTTTTTTAAATTCTTTTGCAGTAATTTATATGTGGGGAAAAAAACAAGTAAAAAAAAACAACACATTCTCTTCCTTTCTCACTTTGATATCTTTTTCTTTCATTCCTTTCGTCCTTTCTTATTTGTGTGGTTTTCCTTTTTTTTTGCATGCTTTTGATTCTTTGATTGTTTTTTTTTTGTTTTTACTCTTCATTGGGTCTTTTATTGCCAATATTGCAATATGCAATTTAAATATTCATCTTCATTCATTCATTCATCTTCTAAACCGCTAAACCGCTTTATCCGATCTTCCTCGGGGGGGGGGGGTCACGGGGAGCCTGTGCCTATCTCAGGCGTCTATGGGCATTAAGGCAGGATACCCCTGGATGGAATGCCAACTCATCGCAGGACACACACACTCCCACCACACATTCACACACACACACACATTCATTTCACACTAGGGACAATTTTCCAAGGTGCCAAGCAACCTACCGTGC
>JACRUU010000004.1:4589634-4609634 GCA_030449085.1 Kryptopterus vitreolus
AGATCTAACCTTTTTTTCTTTTTCACAGAGGCGATGGATTAAAGAGTAAAAAAAAAAAAAAAAGGGAGGGGGTGGGGAGAAGTGTGGTGGTGGGGGGGGGGGGGGGCAGAGGAATCACCTCAGCAGCTATTTGGCTGCGATTCCCACTGGAAATTGGACTCCAGTGCCAGTCAGAGCAATGAGCCATTCAAATGATGTTCTTTTCCAGAGCATCTGTAGTTCGAAAAGAACGAAAAGAAACAAACAAACGGAGGTTAAAGTTGTGATGCCATAGTCTGCAATCACCCAGAGCAAAGAAGTAACGATGCTTTCTAATCCCACTATCCGGGCGCCCCCCAGAAGACGCTTTGGAGGTCTTTTTTTCCTCAAGGAGTTACACTGTGTTGCCTGTAGAGGGCGCATTTTTTTTCATACGCAGAAGCACCTGGAAGGTGCATGTATTAGAGATGTAATATTAACTACTATTTTGGAATCCTATCAGGCATTTAGGAGGCGTCCTTATCCAGCAATTGAGACTTTGCTCGAGGGACCCCATGTGGCATCTCGGTGGTGGTGGTGGTGGGATTTGAGCCTGAGATCCTCTAGTCACCACTGAGCCCCTTTTTTCCCTATCGTTCCTAGCGGGCATTTCATCACATTTTTATCCGCCTCATCCGTTCTATTTCCTTAACCATTTCTCAAGGAGTTACACTGTGTTGCCTGTAGAGGGCGCATTTTTTCCGTGCATAGAAGCATGTAGGTGCAAGTATAAGATATTGAATATTAACTACTATTTTGGAATCCTATCAGGCATTTAGGAGATGTTTTTATCCAGCAATTGAGACTTTTCTCAAGGAGACCCCAAGTGGCATCTTGGTGGTGGTGGTGGTGGGGATTTGAACCTGAGATCCTCCGGTCAATGCCTTTTACCACCGAGCCCCTTTTTTCCCCATCATTCCTAGCGGGCATTTCATCGCATTTTTATCCGCCTCATTCGTTCTATTTCCTTAACCATTTTTATTCCTACCAACCCTTCCAATCAGAAGTCCAATATCTTAACCCACCCCGGCCATGTGATACTGCTTTTCTCTCCGGGTTCTCTGGTTTCCCCCTTCCCGGTCCAAAAACATGCTTGGTAGGTCGATTGTCCCTAGTCTATGAATGTGTGTGTGTATGACTGTGTGTGTGTGTGTGTGTGTGCCCTGCGATGGGTTGGCACTTCATACAACCCGCCTTGATGCCTCAAGAGATAGACCTAGGCTCCCCGCGACCCGAGGGAGGATCGGATAAAGCGGTAGACGATGAACGAATGAATCTCACATTCTATACGACAGGATCGGTTCTGCATTTTGGTGTCGAACGGCTTCCCGTGGCACCGCATCCCTCGGCCGTATATTACTGCTGAGCAAAGCGTGTGCAATTTGCTCGTGCGCCTTTCAGACAAATGACAAGAAAATGTACTCTAATGATGAGAACGTGCTTGAAACTCGAGTTGATCATGTGGGTGGTGAGTGACAGTCCACGGGTGAGAGGCTGATATTCACTGTGTAATGAGTTGCGACGGTCGAGGGAAGCCTGCGAAACCGCTGCGCCGGTAATAGCAAGTGATTAATTCCAAAAAAAGCGACGCTCGCGGATCGGCGCTCTTCCCTGCTAGGAAGCACCACTGTCAGCTTGGTTTGATCGAGGTGTGTTTGTTCCTCGACCCGACCAACGACTGGGAAGGGGGGGGGGGATTCTATGCATACGTGTCCGCCGACGTTCGTTTTTTTTTTTTCTGGAGGTGAGAGCTGCGAGTGGCGCTGAGGAACTAATTGAAATGAGAGGCGATGTGCAAGTCTCCGCCAACATTGCCAAGCCATTCGTCAGGGTGACATCACTGCACTCACACCCCATCCATCTCCAAAGCATGCACTCGTCCCTGTGATTAATATCCATACTTCCCCATTGCTCCGGCATTCAAACACTAGACGGCGTGCTGGGAGGCAGCGACTTCCCCTCTAATCTACTTCAGAGCAGGACAGCCGAGCCCTAGTTCCCTTCTCCTCCCCGGAGGTGGAGTGCAGCTAACTAGTGCCCTTTTATCACCTTGTCAGTGAGGGCGGGGACTCGGGCTAGCTTTGTGATTTTTTGGAACCACGGACTATTTCTCAAAAACTGGCGTACACAGAAGCCCAGTGAACCTCCGACAACCCCCCCGCGCTCCCCCCCCCCCCAGAGCCGGGACCGAACGTTAATAATCCGCCGCATGAAAGTGCGTATATATAAAAAAAAAAAAAGGAGGAAAAGTTAACAGGACACGCAAGGGGGGGCGGGGGGGGTGGTTGGGGTTGGGGGGGGGCACGTGGCCCTGCACCGCATCCCAATAAAATAACCCATCGGAGATTAACACGGTCGAAGAACCGTTCATTATCGGGAAGGCGAGATTGCGGCGGCCTCCTGAGGTCAGGTGCACGTCGAATTTACCGCCTCGCGAAAGACTTCTCGCAATTGGCTTTGATTGCACGCGACGGATGCCGCGTCCTCTCGGTTCGAGTGGTGTTGAAGAACCGTGTGTGTAGCCAGCCTTCGTTCGGAGCAAAAATGCATGTCTTTGAGAGCCGCTCCCAAGTCTCCTCGCGCTCAACAACCCCCTTCCCTTCCCACCAGCTCCCATCTACCCAACCACTTAGCGTTGTGTGTGATCGATTGGAATGTATTCTATTAGGAAGGAGTGTGGGCCATGCAAATTGCTCTATTTGTACCAGGCTCCAGCAGGGGTGGGGGGGGGGAGGGGTGTGGTTTTTGGACTGTCCAAAGAGATCCAATCGTGTAATCAGATTAAGAGCTACCATCAGAGACGGAAGCGGCCCGTCAGCCTGCCGTCTCCTTGTTCGCCCCTGATATTACTCCTCTCTCTCATCGGGTGCTTTTCGCCAAGAGGAAACCTTTTCTCACCTGCAAATGTCCAGGGATGTTTCGTTTGGCGTCGTCTCTTGACGCTAAGCTGTGTCTACGGCCCCCGACTACGCCGCTAAAAAAGTCGGTGTATAAACTACGTTGCGCCGATGCACGCGTCGTAAATTGGGGTCAGCCCTGTTTGCGGGTCATTTTTCAGACTGAGTTTTGAACAATGGAGCGACTTCCTGAATTAGCGCCGTTGCGGTGTCGCCGAGCCTAAGACGTACCGGTCTCCCGAAGGCACTCGTATCGGATCTCATTTAAAACCAATTAAGACGTGCCTCCTGGCTTACACTGCGCAGGAAGTCATATCATATCAGTTCCCATATGCAGGCTTTACCATGGATTCGCAGCTTCCCCTGTGGAATATGGTGCTTTTTAGAAGTGCGTCGCTCCGAGCCAGGACCTTGGCGGCAGATGGATGTGACGCCGCATTCATCCGGTGACATTTGGAATTTCCTGCAAACCCGAAACAAACATGATTGAGATGCCACATATGCAGACCCTTCCCGAACAATAAACAGCCTCGCTGCACAATGTCATCCCGAGTGTCTCACCACATAGCTATGTCGAAATCTATGGCCTTCTTTTTTTTTTTTTTTTTTTTTTTTGTTCCCGCACCGGAAACACAGAAGAAGCGTGTAGTGAATAGGCCTCAGTATGCAAAGCTTGGAGAGAGAGAGAGAGAGAGAGAGAGAGAGAGAAAATACAGCACTGTCTTTCTTTGAACTCCGTAGTCACATTATTGAGTGCCCCCAAGAAAGAGACTGACAGAGGAGCTGCTTGGTGATATAAATGGCCGTTGAATCTTTTCACTAGCGCAGTCTCCTCCCCTGCCTGCCCCCTTTTCTTTTCAGACCTCGTATTTTTCGGAATGCTGCTATTTTTCTGACAGGGAGCAAGAGTTTTTAAAGGGGGGGGCTTGGGGGGGATAGTGTGGGAACAGTGAATAGATCCCTTAGGGAGAGATGGACTGCAGGGGTGATAGTCTTCATGAGGGAAACTGACACACTGCTTCTTTATGCGGATGTTTGGAGGATGGCCTTCAAGCCCTCTCTTTCTCCATCCACACCCGAGAATCTTCCATTCAGACACCAGGGGTAGGGTGTGGGGGCGGTGGGGGGTGCCTGGCTCGCTTTCGTTGAGCTGCGAAAGGCTTGGCGAGGGGTGGAGGGGTGGATTCTCAAAGTCTCTCAAGGCTTTGATTGTGTGGTCTTTTTTTTCCCCCCCTGGTCCATTGAGAGGGGTGGGAGATAGTTGGAACACACAGACAGCCTTGTTATCTGGCACCCACAGTGAGGGCAAAAGGGACTCAGAGAGACCGAGAGAAGGACGGGCAATGGCCCGGTCCGGCGCCTTCGTTGCATCATCACCACCACCACCACTACAATCCGGGACGTCCTCCCTCTTCCTCTTCTGATCCTCCCCACTTGTTCGCGCCTCCAGTGAGGCCCGGCGATTCCCCGCGCTAGGGCTTCGTTACACAACCATGCTGAGACTTTGTAGGAGACGGATCTAAACCATGAAAGATACAGAAGCTGTCTAGTGGCAGTCGATTCCACTTTACATACTTGGCTTCAAAGAGAATATGAGGATTCATCGATTCAATTGGATATCATTTAAACACACTCCAGGGCCTCCAGTGCCTTATAGGGAAATCTTATAGTATACCTGATACTGGATACTAATTGAAAATATGGATTTTTGGTTGTGTTTAAACTGTTTGCGGGTATATATATATATATATATATATATATATATATATATATATATATATATAAAAAACGTTCAGTGCGTCCTCTCACGCTTCCTAAATTTCCCACGAATTACACCTACTAGCTGCGCATTCACAACAGGTACGATCTCCTCACTATATTAGCGTATATTACCGTACGGAACCTTACGCAAGCGCGTCGCATTCCCAAATCCGTATTACTGCAATAAAGCGCATTTTATCTTTTTTGCGAATGCAATGCGCTTCCGTATAACCTAAACACCGTATCACCAGTTTATATGGAAAAGCAACCGGAACACAATTCTTAAAGGAGCCACGTCCCATATTTTACAATTACAACGAATTCCCTGAAAAAATAACATTAAAATGAATAAGAAATTAATTCATTAAAAAGAAATTAATATTAAAAGAATAATTTCCAGGGTAAAAAAATATGAAATAATCAATACTTTTTTTTTACATTTTGGCTTAATATAAACTTGTTTGTTAATTCATCTTTAGTAACAACTTGGTCAGGGACTCTGTGCTTTAAATTACTCTACTAGTTAATAAATAACGAAGTGCGTTCAATTCTACCTCACTATTTTCAAGTATTTACAAAGGCATGCGTTTATTTAAAATAAATATCTAATATTTCGCTTGGCCAACGCCCGTCTATTTTAGAAATCTAAATACATGGGGGACACGGTGGCTTAGTGTTTAACACGTTCGCCTCACACCTCCAGGGTCCGGGTTCGATTCCCGCCTCGGCCATGTGTGTGTGGAGTTTGCATGTTTCTCCCCGTGCCTCGGGGGTTTTTTCTTTTTCCACCTCCGGGTTCTCCGGTTTCCCCACCTCCCGGTCCAAAAACATGCACGGTAGGTTGATTGGCACCTTGGAAAATTGTCCCTAGTGTATGAATGTGAGTGTGTGAATGTGTGTGTGTGTCCCTGCGATGGGTTGGCATTCCATCCAGGGTGTATCCTGCCTTAATGCCCATAGACGCCTGAGATAGGCACAGACTCCCCGTGACCCGAGGGAAGATCGGATAAAGCGATAGAAGATGAATGAATGAATGATCTAAATACAGATATAGACATGGAAAGTTCGAACACTTTCAATCGTGTTTTTATTTACCATCACTCGATGTTTCCACGCAAAATACAGAACATTGAGAATAAAAAATACGTCCCTTTATTCAAAAATGTATAAGCGGGTTTCTTTTGCAAATCCTAACTGTATGATTAGTACCAAACAGTCTTAGCATTTGTAAACACATTGTGTTGTGTGTCAATATTCATGTATGTAAAGTAGGCGAGGAAAGAGGCGCTCTGGTGAACTGTCCAGGTGACATGAATGGACGTCATTTGGAATACTGACGAGCTTGAATACTGAATACAGGTGTTTGGGGGGGCGTCGACAGATTCTACATGTATTTAGTGTAGCTATGAAAGACAGGTTCAAACTCCCTTTCACCTGTTTGTGATACCACAATAAACACTTTTCTTCCCAAAGGAATCAACGTGGGCGGAGAAAAATCAAACAGAAGCCTTTGTGTAGGTACAAGAATGACCGAGCAATCCACCAGCACTCCTTCTAGATAGGTAGATAGATAGATAGATAGATAGACAGGTAGACAGATAGACAGGTAGGTAGGTAGATAAACAGACAGACAGACAGATAGATAAGTAGGTAGGTAGATAGAGACAGACATAGATAGATAGATAGTAGACCACAGACAGACAGACAGAGAGAAAGACATAAAGGTAGGTAGGTAGGTAGGTAGGTAGGTAGATAAATACATAGATAGACAGACAGATAGGTAGGTAGGTAGATAAACATATAGATAGATAAACAGATAGATAAGTAGGTAGGTAGGTAGACAGATAGATAGATAGATAGATAGATAGATAGATAGATAGATAGATAGATAGATAGATAGATAGATAGATAGATAGATAGATAGATAGATAGATAGATAGATAGACAGACAGACAGGTAGGTAGATAAATAGATAGATAGACAGACAGACAGATAGGTAGGTAGGTAGGTAGATAAATAGATAGATAGACAGACAGACAGATAGGTAGGTAGGTAGATAAACATATAGATAGATAAACAGATAGATAAGTAGGTAGGTAGGTAGACAGGTAGGTATAGAGTAGAAAGATAGATAGATAGATAGATAGATAGATAGATAGATAGATAGATAGATAGATAGATAGACAGACAGACAGGTAGGTAGGTAATAGATAGATAGACAGACAGACAGACAGATAGGTAGGTAGGTAGGTAGATAAATACATAGATAGACAGACAGATAGGTAGGTAGGTAGATAAACATATAGATAGATAAACAGATAGATAAGTAGGTAGGTAGGTAGACAGATAGGTAGATAGATTATATAGTGGATAGATAGATAGATAGATAGATAGACAGACAGACAGATAGACAGACAGATAGTAGACAGACAGACAGACAGACAGACAGCAGACAGGATAGGTGGTATGGTAGATATAGATAGATAGATAGACAGATACAATGGTAGGTAGGTAGGTAGAAAATAGATAGATAGACAGACAGACAGATAGGTAGGTAGGTAGGTAGGTAGGATAGGATAGATAGAACAACAGACGTAGGTAGGTATAAAACAAGATAGCATAAACAATAGATAGGTTAAACACATGACAAGATAGGAGGTAAGGTGGTACTTTCCTAGGTAGGTTAGATAGGTAGATAGACTAGATAGATAGATAGATAGATAGATCTAGATAGAGAGCTAGATAGATAGATAGATAGATAGATAGATCGGATAGGTAGATAGATAGATAGACTAGATAGATAATATACAGAGAGAACACATAGGACAGAGATACAATAGGTCAGGTATAGGTAGAATATATATACAGACAGACAAGATAGGTAGGTAGGTAGGTAGATAAATAGATAGATAGATAGATAAACCAGATGGTAGGTAGGTAGATAAACAGACAGACAGATAGATAAGTAGATAAGTAGGTAGACAGATAGGTAGATAGATGGATAGATAGAGAGATGGATGGATGGATGGATGGTGGATAGGTAGGTAGGTAGTAGATAAACAGACGACAGACGATAATAGTAGGTAGGTAGGTAGGTAGATAGATAGATAGATAGATAGATAGATAGATAGATAGATAGATGATGATAGACTAGAGATGAGATAGGTAGAAGTAGGTAGGTAGGTATATAATTCCAGATAAACAGACAGACAGACAGACAGATAGATAAGTAGATAAGTAGGTAGACAGATAGGTAGATAGATGGATAGATAGATAGATGGATGGATGGGATGGATGGATGGGATAGGTTAGGTCGATAGGTAGATAAACAGACAGACAGACATAGATAAAGTAGGTAGGTAGGAGATAATCATAGATAGCATAGATAGATAGATAGATAATAGATGGGATGGATGGATGGATAGGTAGGTAGGTATAGGTAGGGAATAAACAGACAGACAGACAGACAGATAGATAAGTAGGTAGGTAGATAGACAGAAAGAAAGAAGATAGAAAGAAAGAAGGACAGGTAATAGTAAGACGTATTTGACAGTGTATGTACCCTGTGTATGTTGTATTTACTTCATTATAAACAGGTTAATGATTAGAGCTGTATGCCACTTTTAAATCTTGTCACGCGGATAATATATAAATATAAAGGAAATATAATCATTAAAATGACCTCATGTAAACTAAAGCATTGACAAAACATCTCATAGAGCTTTCTTTACAACAAAAATAGTACACAACTGATTAAACTGAAGGGGTTTTTTTATTATTATTTTTTGTTTGTTTGTTTTGTTTTTTGCAATTAATGCTTTGGATTTCATTTAGAGGAGGAAAAAAAACTAATATATATATAATAAATTTGTATATTATATATATATATATATATATATATATATGTGTGTGTGTGTGTGTGTGTGTGTGTTGTGTGAGATTTTTATTTATTTATTTATTTATTATTTAAGCCTAAAAACCATGTTTTACACCAAACCATTTGTGTAAACAAAGAGAACGCTTGTTCTCTTAAGTATCATCCAGCCATGACCAAAAACAGCGAGAGTACAGAGAAACACGACTGTAAATGCCTTTGACACGTTGAGCATTTCAAATACTCAACACAAAAAAACTCCGCTCTTGTTTTGTTTTTGTTTTTTTTATTTTTATTTTTAAAAAAGGACCATTTTTAAAAACCTTGCATAAAACGGCTCTCAGTTATACCAGTGCTCTTTTATTTTTAGCATCCTTCAACGTCTATTGGACGTGAGTTTATTTCTTTTAGGGAAAGAAGGAAGAAAAAGAAAGGAAAAAAAAAACACTTTTATATTATTGCTAAATATCTGTCTAGACTTCTATCTGTGCAGCAAAGTGATTTACCCCAAAACGCCGTAGACGTATTACAACCATGCAGGTGACATCCTCCAAGAGCAGGCTTTGGCTGAAATACAGCTATGGGAATATTATTGCGATTGCTGGTTAAAGCTTGGGGCACGGTGGCTTAGTGGTTAGCACGTTCGCCTCACACCGCCAGGGTCCGGGTTCGATTCCCGTCTCGGCCATGTGTGTGTGGAGTTTGCATGTTCTCCCCGTGCCTCAGGAGGTTTTTCTCCGGGTTCTCCGGTCCAAAAACAGGTTGATTGGCACCTTGGAAAATTGTCCCTAGTGTATGAATGTGTGTGTGATGTGAGTGTGTGTGTGTCCTGCGATGGGTTGGCATTCCATCCAGGGTGTATCCTGCCTTAATGCCCATAGACGCCTGAGACGCCCGTGACCCGAGGGAAGATAGGATATAGCGGTAGAAGATGAATGGTTAAAGCTTCATCACTGGCCTCTCCCATCACTCAGCATCACTCCATTCTCTGGGAGATCTAAAGTAGACCATCTGTTGATCCATTTGCTTTTTGCCATGTTCCTCTTAGCAGCAATGTACCCCCCCCCCCCCCCCCCATCATCCACACACCCTTGCACCAACCCAACCACCACACTCCCCTGTGCATGATCACAGCACAACGTGCAACGTTTTTTTTGTTTGTTTGTTTGTTTGTTTGTTTTTTTCATTGAACAACCGCAAATATTGATCAGTGGCGAATTTATTTCATCCCGGTTCCCGCTCGTCCCTCGTATGACCTTATTTGGCTGATCCCCGACTTGTGGTGTGTCTAACAAGCTCCCGGGAGATGCCGTGTGCGAATAACAGAAAGAACTCAGGCTGCGGCTGGATATGGCATCGGACATCAGAAGACAAATGATGTTGAATACTGAACACGGAATACTGAAATCTATGGGTTCGCAAAAATAAATACATAAATAAATAAATAAATAAATACACGCCAAAATGTCCAAGGGAATTGCAGGAAAGTTTGTTTAAAGTATTTATTTATTTATTTTTACGGAGGCACGTGGGTTTTTGGTGGTTTAGCGGTTAGCACACTCGCCTCACAGGGTCGGGGGTTCGATTCCCACCTCCGCCGCCACGTCTATGTGGAATGTGGGTTTTTTCTCAGGGTTCTCTGGTTTCCTCCACCCGGTCCAAAAAACATGCACTGGTAGGTTGATTGGCACCTTGGAAAAAATGGTCCCTAGTGTGTGAATGTGTGTGTGTGTGTGTGTGTGTGATTGGTTGTGATTCCATACAGGGTGTGTCTCCTGATGTTTGGGGTTCCCGGCGACCCCGAGTGATAAAGCGATAGAAGATGAATGAACGAATGGATTTGCGCCTTCGTTCACATTTCCTGTGTATTGTATAGCGCCGTTTCCTCTCCTGCCGAACGCACCAATGCGTATCCGAGCGCAGCCGAGTTGTATTAAAACGTCTGACAGTGATGGAGCCCTCAACAGAAACAATGTCTACGCTCTGTCTGGGAACGTCGGTCGTTATTCAGGCGTCTGGGACCTGCGGAGACTCAGCACGCTACATCTGTTAGACGCTAAAAAAACATGCCTCCAAGGCGCATTGTTCTCCATCGGAAATTGCATTTGCAGAATTTGGCAGACGCCCTTATCCAGAGGGTGAAGGGCCTTGCTCAAGGGCCCGTTATTGGCAAGAGGTTCACCTTCCAGACGTGCCTTAACCAACTCTGTGTATGTGGAAGTTAATACGACCTCACGCGTCACTTATAGGGTTCACTCGCAGGGATATGATACTGGGTGGGATTTCTCTGTATTCAGCTTGGAGCACAGCGGGTGACGAAATGGCACATGCTCACATGCTCTTATCTCATCTTGAGGGGGCTAAAATGACCATTTAGATAAAAAAAAAAAAAAACAACAAACACAACACAAAAAAAAAAACAAACAAACACCAGCCAGCCCCGGTGCTGCTTTATCATGTTACAAGGGTTTCATTGACAAGTTCTGAAAGCATGTAGGTCCCATTATCGCATGTCGATATCTTTGATTGAACCCGCGATGAGCTAGTTTGCATTTAAATCGGTTTCCTGTAACGCACTAAATGTTGTCGAGCGCTTGTCGCACGAGCCTCGTCGTTTCATAATCATAAATCATCATCTCTTGAGATTAAATTGTACACAGCTGCTCTGTCAGATTGACTGATTCAAGGCTTTTTTTTTTTCTTCTTGTTTTTTTCTTCTTCTCACGTACGGAAACGCGGCTTTAATACGGCGACTGTAAACACGGGGTTTTTTGTTTGTTTGTTTGTTTTTTTTACATTAGGACCCCGTTTTTAATTGCGGCTTTTTTTCATGTTCATAACGCCGGAATTTTAGATTTTCAAAATTGCACAAACACGCACACACATATACATATATATGATATATGTTATATAGTATAGTATATATATATATATATATATATATATATATATATATATATATATATATATATATATATATATATATATGTATATATATTGTATATATATATATATATATATATATATATATATATATAGTATATATATAGTATTAGTGAGGTGGGATCTATTTATTATGGTATTGTGTCACTAGTGTTACTTTAAGTTGTGTAAAATTAACAAGGTTCACCCAATCACATGCTTCGGAGCGTTAATAACGACGTGCGTAACGTAAATGCCGTGGCGTTCGGCGGCGTTTCTGTCGTGTAGAATGAGAGGATAGCCGTGTAGATTTTGTAATTAAAACGGCCAAACGACACAAACAAACAACACAAACTGTTATTACACTTAGAAAAACAGGAAGAGGTCGGTGTTTCCCAGTCGTGCTAATTATGTCCTGGCTAGACATTTTCTAGGTACTTAAAAAAAAACGTGCAAATTTGAATAAACGTAATTGCTGTTTCATTCATTCGTCCACTAGGTGGCACTTTAAGTTAACATTCTAAGGGAAAAAAATTCAAATGCAGGTTATATTTTTTTCGCTGCATCAGAATCATATTGTTGAAAGGGTGCGGGGGGGGGGGGGCGCCGGGGTGAAGTTTTTTGCCGAGTGTGTTGTTGGGCGGGGTTCTTTGGGATTTATAATCTTTAATATTTCATTTTCATTCAAAAGTAATTGTACTTTAATTACATGTTTTTTTTTTCCTCAGTAACTGTAACGAATTACTGTTACTTTTATTTTGTAATTAAGTTACGTTAACGCTTTTACATGTAACTAGTTCCTCCCCAACACTGGTGTACAATAGATAAAGTGCCTTTCAAAAGTAGACCTTATCCCGAAACGGTTTGAGAAATGGGTATAAGAACATTCTTACAGGAATATATATTTCCACCAGCCAATCTTTCAATATGGCCGTAACTAAGAAACGATTCCCTCGTGTTTTGTTTGGATCGCTCTCGTAGTCGTCGCCGCTAATAATGCTATGAGCTAATCCCGTTCGCGTGAAATAAGCCTGCTTCCAATCGGGTTTGAACTCTTTTTTTTCTGCAGCATCAGCAGCTACAGGTCGCGCTTTGAAGAACTGGCTCGTGTCAAATCGTCAGCAATGAAGTCTTGTTAATTGAGAATTCTGCTTACAAAAGAAAAGACCCGAGGGGTCCCGGCAAAAAAAACAAAAACAACAACGACAACAACGAATTAGAGTATGTAGGACACATGAGACAAGCCATGGCAGGACATTAAAGGGGTATCTAAGAACTCTCCAAGGTGGTGTTTCTCCCCTGGGTAAAGAGTTCTCCGGGTCCCAAGGCAGTTATTGTGCAAGATAACTCCCTCAGCCAGCGAGCAGACGTGGGGCAGGTAGTGTTTAATGAGAAAAAGAAAAAAAAAAAAAGGGAGGAGAGGGACAAAAAAAAACGAATTAGAGTAAGAAATGAGAAAGCCATATGCCAGTGTGGTCGGGTCAGGCAGTTATTGTGCAAGATAACTCCCTCAGCCAGCGAGCAGACGTGGGGCAGGTAGTGTTTAATTCTGCCAGAGTGTGGTCGCAGACTCATGTACTCACTTGTGCGTGGGAGTGCGGTATCGTCACCAGAGCATGGTGGTGGGGCAACAAGATATTTTCCCCTGGCTTGTAAGGCTATCAATGGAGTCTGAGCCTGTCTGAGTCTGGGGTGAGGGGTGCAGCAACGAATTCCTTACCAAGGGAAGCTGGTTTTTGGCCTCGTAAGGTCATGCATGAGGGAGAGGTTGCGTCTGGGTTGAGCATAGCATACCTTGGGGAATGAGCTTGGCTCGGAAGGCCGACCAGCTTTCCGGATTGACTTTGGCTGGAGGAGCCACCTTGTCAGCCTGTAGCATGAATTTGGCAAGCGAGGTCTCGCTGTCTGTCGGAGAACTCATTGTAGCAGTTCGTGGTCGCCCTCCTGTTTGTTCAAGAAGCAGCCTGAACTGTTCATGTTGAAGTGGTAGAGCCGTTGCAAACACACTTTGGTATTAGACGAGCAAAGGCCTAGAGGCTAATAGAAACAATATTTATAAAAAGGATCAACAAACAACGATAGTATTGTTAATCAAGGGCCAAACTGAAAATAGGCGAGATAAGATATTTACAGCAGTGGTAAACAGTGGTTTAAGGCCCTGAGAAGGTACTGATCGGAAGGTCGGGAGTTCGAGCCCCGGTATCGCCAAGCTGCCACCCTTGGCTCCTTGAACAAGACCCTCTGTGCTCCAGGGGTGGCGTATCATGGCTGACCCTACGCTCTGACCCCTAAACATTGGTGTGTAATGTCACTGTGCTGTAATGTATATGTGACAAATAAAGGCTATTCTTCTGCTTATCCAGAAAGGCTTACAACTGAGCAATTCAGGGCTCAAAGGTCCCCTAGTGGCTGCTTGGTGGTGGTGGTGGGGGGATTCGAACCTGCGATCTTCCGGTCCAGAGGCCAAGCCCTTAACCACTGAGCTCCCACCCCCATATAAGACGTACAAAGAAGTCAATCGATGAAGACAACATTCTGGACATACACCATCGCCAAGCTGCCAGTAGTGGGCCCTTGAGCAAGGCCCTTAACTCCTCAGTCGCTCTGGATAAACGCGTCTTCCAAACGGCGCAAATGTAAAATACTGCTCATATTATTTTCCTACACGCAGTCCAATGTTGCATTATATAATTTGTTGTGGTTCGGCTGAAAGATGTCTTTTTTTTTTTTGCCAGTTACTTGCGATCGTAGCTGCAGTTATGTCGATTGAAAACGCTCCTGAATAGCAGAACTATTTCATTAACTTTCCCTTCTCAAAGCCCAGAATGCTTTTCCCACATCCACGTAGATTTTTGCATGAAAATCAAATTCTACAGAATTTTTTTTTTATTATACTTGCTGAAGCTCTCCTAACATTCCGGCTGACTCGGAGGAATGTGTTGAAAAGTAAGGGGTATTGTGTGTTGGAATGGTGGGGGGGGCGATCGCTATCTCTCCATGTTGTTTGTCAATTCAGAAAGCTCTAATAACAGTTTACATTCTACTATATTTACGGTATTTGTCAGACTCACTTACAACTGAGCAGTTGAGGGTTAAGGGCCTTGGTCAAGGGCCCACTAGTGGCTCCTAGGTGTTGGTGGTGACCAATCTTCCAGGTCAATGCCTTAACCGCTGAGCTCATAAGACATACAAGGAAGTCAATCAATGCAGGACATGAATGAAGACAACATGCTGTACATACACCACCGCCATGCTGCCACTAGTGGGCCCTTCTTAACTGCCACTAGTGGGCCCTTGAGCAAGGCCCTTAACTGCCACTAGTGCGCCCTTGAGCAAGGCCCTTAACTCTTAACTCTCAAAGAGTGAGCTCGAGTGCCCACTAGTGGCAGCTGAGATTTGAACCTGCGATCTTCCAGTGCCTAAACCCCACCCATTCTTTCCGTTAGTTTGTTCTGGCTCTGTTGTTTTGGTTCGAGGCGACGGTGAATTTGATCTCTGAAAATACACCGATTCACCCGGTCCATTAAAGCAAAGCGTTTTTGTTCTTTTTGTATTCCAGGCTTCCTGAGCACGGGTGACCAGGCGGCCAAAGGTAATTACGGCCTGCTGGATCAGATCCAGGCCTTGCGCTGGATCAGCGAGAACATTGGATACTTCGGTGGCGATTCCAACCGCATCACTGTCTTCGGATCAGGCATCGGCGCCTCGTGCGTCAGCCTCCTTACCCTGTCCCATCACTCCGAAGGTAAAATAAATAATTAAAAAAAGAATATATAGATATATATATAATATATATATATATATATATATTTATAAATATTTTATAAAATAACAAAATTATGGTATTGCTTATGCCAGATTCCACCATTAGCATTTCCATTTGCCAATAAGCACCTGCGAGCGTGTTTTCTCTGTTCTATGTGCTTCAAATTCAAACTCCTAATGGGCACGACTAATGGCATACACCCTCAAATGTGCTTCCCCCTCCCCACCCCTGTTATTTATTTATTTCTTTATTTTATAACATGCTTACCATTGCCTGTTGGCAGTTTGGTACAAAACGCTGCCAAAATGCTTTTAACCGATGCCAGCTATTACGGGCCTTTCTCCGAGTGAGAATTGCAAGCGCTCTGTGCAAATTAACACACAGTACTTTTTTACGCAGTCGTAAAGTCACGACTAGTTTCGTTTTTTTCTCCCCCCCACCTCCCCCGTCACTCCCGGCCTGGTTCGTATGGATCTGTCATGGCAGCCTGGTGTTCGCCTACGTTTCGATATAAATCAAGTCCTCGTGTCATAATTAGCGGTTTAATTTCATTCGTATCGCCGCACGCGAGAGAGAGAGCGCCGGGTTACACTCGGCGTAATTGATTTCTGATCCCGCGCCACGTGTGTGTGTGTGTGTGTGATTGATAGCTATGACCCCCCCCCCCTCCCCTCCACCACCGGCCGAGGGTTTGAACGGGATTAGAAATCAGGGTGACGGCTGTTATTCCGGGCGTTCACCGTTTGTTCACTCGACTTGATAACCAGTGATTGCTAAGCGCTGCGAAAGGGGAAAGCAAAAGAAAGCACACAGGATTTGCATTTCTATATTGGAAGGCGACTCAAACTGAAACGAGGTCACTTGGGCAATGATTTCGCTCTGCGTATTATTTATTTATTTATTTTTGTGCCTCTCCGCTGCATGTTGCATCAGAGCGTCACTAATTGCCTTGATTTCCTTTAAATGAATATGATTTCTATTTTTTTTTATTTTTTATTTTTATTTTTTTAATCCCCCCCCCCATACACCACCATTCCATGCTTCACGTAGTGTGCTACTATAGAGCCACCTCGGCCTGCTCTCTTTCCCCTTTTCAGTAAATTGGATATTACTGATGCTGATATTTCCCTTGAATGGAAATGTGCGCCCTGCTTGCCTTGATGAGATAAAAAAAAAAGAGTCAGCGTACAGTATAAATGTGTGAGATCCTGGGAAATTGAAACAGGAAGCCGTCGGTCATGGAAAAAAAAAAGGGGGGGGGGACTGGTGGTGAGTGGTACGTATAGCAATCAGACATCTCAGCGTTCATCCTTATAGCTGTGATCTTAGTCATCATATGAAGGATGGGGCATGAAGTGACCTGCCAAACAGTGCTGAAGCAGCTGAGGTGAATAGCAAGCTGTAGTGCGCACTTGACGCAGAGATTTAGGTTAGAGAAGGGTTGAAAAATGGAAAGGAATCCTTTGCGTATTTCCGATTGGTGCTTGGAATTGTTTATCGGTATTGATTATATTCGCCGGGCGTTTATGTTGTGATTCATATGGGAGGTGGTGTGTAGCCCAGTGGTTAAGGTGTTGGACTCTGGACCGGAAGATCATGGGTTCAAACCCCACCACCATTAAGCTGCCACTAGTGGGCCCTTGAGCGAGGCCCTTAACCTGCTCAGTCGTAAGTCGCTCCGGATAAGGGCGTCGCTCTGGACAAATGCTGCAAATTTAAATGTAAATATGGCATTTGTCCATCCATCCATCCATCCATCTTCCTCCGCTTATCCGGGACCGGGTCGCGGGGGCAGCAGTCTAAGCAGAGATGCCCAGACTTCCCTCTCTCCAGCCACTTCCTCTAGCTCCCCCGGGGGGACACCGAGGCGTTCCCAGGACAGTCGAGAGACATAGTCCCTCCAACGTGTTCTGGGTCTTCCTCGAGGCCTTTTTCCGGGCATTTGTCATGGCAGTGAAATGAAGAGGAATAGACTTTCATTCATTCATTCATTCATCTTATGAATGATGGCACGTTCGCCTCACACCTCCAGGGTACGGGTTCGATTCCCGTCTCGGACATGTGTGTGTGGAGTTTGCATGTTCTCCCCGTGCCTCAGGAGGTTTTTCTCCGGGTTCTCTGGTTTCCTCCCGGGCCAAAAACATGCACGGTAGGTTGATTGGTACCTTGAAAAATTGTCCCTAGTGTATGAATGTGTGTGTGTGTCCTGTGATGGGTTGGCATTCCATCCAGGGTGTATCCTGCCTTAATGCCCATAGACGCCTGAGATAGACACAGATTCCCCGTGACCCGAGGGAAGATCGGATAAAGCGGTAGAAGATGAATGAATGAATGAATTTATTTATTATAATTTTTTTGCCTAGCCATTGTTTGTAAAGTAGACCTGACACCAGTGGTAGTACCCACAATCCCAGTGGTCTAGATCAGGCTGCAGGTCATGTAGTGCATCAACCTCTGACTCTTTCTTCAACCACTCAGTTTAACTTGTCTTTCCCTTACATCCGTTCTCTCTTTTTTTTTTTTTTTTTTTTAAAGACTCTTATGGGAAATATACAGCTCTCTTCTTTGTCCTACGTTTTTACATCCGTGGAAATTTTCTCGACATAGATATCGTAAAAGCCGCAGTTCATATTATCTTCAAATTCCAACATGGCTGCTTAAGGCGTCGAGCTGCCACGTTTATTTTTCTCCCCAATGCACAGGAGAACCCCCTCACGTGAATCTCATCAGTGGGAAAATACCACGGGTGAAATCGGCAAACACAGGGTCCGGGTTCACAGAGAGCCGTGTGGGTTGTACGAGATTGAGGGTGCTGCTTGTTTGTCCGCTGTATGTGTGCATGGTGGTGTTAATGAGGCTACCGTGACCTGTCTCCAGCACACAGCGTGCTTCCTCGGCACACGTAACCCCTCTGTTTTCTGCTTGTTGGCCACGGCAACATGTGATTCTTCATGCTTTGTGCAAATTTCAGTATTTAAAAAAAAAAAAAAAACTGTTTTTTTTTTTACTGTATGTCAGGTTTTTTTTAATGCAAAAAGCAAGACGAAGAAGAGCACAAGGTTCTGTCTTTCATTCTGTGTTTCCTTGTTTTAATGAGAGGAACCAGGCAAAAATGGGTCATTAGTGGCCGGAACTGGACTGTGTGTCTTACTGCTTTTACTGTACTGTAGATTTTTTTTTCTTTTTCTTTTTTTTTTCTCTTCCACATTTTACAACCATTGATGGCTAAATGGAAGAAAATTTAGAGAGAGAGAGAGAGAGAGAGAGAGAGAGAGCGAGAGAGAGCACTTCTCCATTAAGACAATAGATGTCCCATATGTTCCTATCCATTTGGTATCATGGCTTAATGAAATATATATATATATATATATATATTATATATATATATATATATATATATATATATATATATATATACACATATATATACATACACACATATTTTTTTATTTAATTTGTTTATATGTATTTATTTCTATACAGATAAACGTATCACCAGTTTGTGTATGGAAAAGCAACCGGAACAGAATTCTTAAAGGGGCCACGTCCCATATTTTACAATTCAAACAACCAGTAAACAAAGTAGTAACACAGAAATGAACAAGACATAGATAATAGAATGAAAAAGTAAATAAATATTAAATAAGCAATAATTGTGTTAAAGGGAAAGTTTTAACAAAGAGAGAATTATAACATCTGGTACAGTTAGTTATTAGAGTATTAGAAACATGAATGGTATTCATTTATGGTAACCTTGAAAACGTCTGATTAATGTGTAATTAATAAATATTTGAATATTTGACTGCCCTATATATATATATATATATATATATATATATATATATATATATATATATATATATATATATATATATATATATAAAATTTTCCCTTTCACTCCCTTCTTAATTATGATGTCGAATGAGAGATGGCCCAACAACAGCACACCTCTGGAATAATAAGCACCATCAGGTTTAGCCGCACATGCTTATTAGGTCAGCGAGGATGTGGGCTACCAGCATTGCCAGTGAAGGTCGTTGCTGTTTTTTTCCATTTCCAGTAACTAATCAGCCTAAAAGCTCTGCTGGTGAGGAGGTGTCCCCTCTTTTAATGGAAAGCCTCGTACATTAAGTACAGAAGGCCTAGTAGTCGGAGGGCTACATGTGACCATGTCAGCTTTCATTTTTATTAAGACTTTAGGGTTATTGAGGACTATAAATGTGCCTGCTTGAACCGGGCTGGCTTTATTAGGACGTCGGCGTGAGTGCGGCGAGGCTTTGTGCCTCCGAGCACTTTAATGTCATTAAGAAAATGAGCCCCCCCCGCCCATGTTAAAGCACGGCCAGTGTAAAGATGGCGGCTCGGTATTATAGGCGGTAAAACGCCGCAATGAAACACAATGGCGCGTTGTATTACCGCTAATCGTACTTCATAGAAACAAGCATAACCGTTTTATCGCTGCGTACAATGACGACGTGATAGTAAACAAAAAGTGTGGTAAAAGGACAGATTTGGAAGGCAGTTCCGGAAGACGTTTCCCTCCGCGTGGGTTTTAAGAGGAACCTGGCGCCGTTCCCTCGGTGAACTCTAACGCATACCGTAAAAGTCGGGACCCTTTTTTAATTTTTTTATACATCCCTCGTTGAAGGCTCAAGAACCCGCGTTCAAGCGCCGCCTTGCTTTTTCTTTTAGGCCGTCACAAGCGTTATCACTTTGTTATCTCGAATTGCTCCGAGTGTTATGAGGACGCAGAATTCCTTCC
>JACRUU010000004.1:4614634-4627134 GCA_030449085.1 Kryptopterus vitreolus
GCCCTTGTTAAGTCGTCGATAGGGGGCACGGTGGTTTAGTGATTAGCACGTTCGCCTCACACCGCCAGGGTCCGGGTTCGATTACCGTCTCGGCCATGTGTGTATGGAGTTTGCATGTTCTTCCCGTGCCTCAGGGGGTTTTTCTCCGGGTTCTCCGGTTTCCTCCCGGTCCTAAAACATGCACGGTAGGTTGATTGGCACCTTGGAAAATTGTCGCTAGTGTATGAATGTGTGTGTGTGTGTGTCCTGTGATGGTTTGGCCTTCCATTCAGGGTGTATCCTGCCTTAATGCCCATAGACGCCTGAGATAAGCACAGGTTCCCCGTGACCCGAGGGAGGATCGGATAAAGCGGTAGAAGATGAATAAATGAATGAAGTCGTCGATAGCTAAACGCACATGAAGGTTTAAAGCATTGTAGCTAAAAGTGGCGGCTGACACTTTACGCACATGCTCGGTTTTGTGTAGGACGACAAAATGTATGTGACGATTGGTCGAAAGCGATAGTGTATGTTGTTTTTTTTTTATGTAGATTGCTTTCTAGTAAGACGCAAAATCGAACCAATAAAAAGTCATTTATTTGGTCTACATTCAAGATTTCTTTTGCATTCGATTCGCTCATTCACACACACATTCTTTCCATTCTAAGAAATGATGAAAGCAAAGCTACAAAAGCATAGGTTGGTTTGTTTGTTTGTTTGTTTGTTTGTTGTTTATTAGAAAATTTCATTCATGCTTTTAATACAGCATGCTTAAATTTGCCCTTGTTAAGTCGTCGATAGCTAAACGCACATGCAGGTTTAAAGCATTGTAGCTAAAATTGGCGGCTGACATTGGTCGAAAGCAATAGTGTATTGAGTTTTTTTTTGGGTTATGTCGATTCTAGTAAGAAGCAGAATCGAACCAATAAAAGTTCATCTTTATTTGGTCTACATTCAAGATTTCTTTTGCATTCGATTCGCTCATTCACACACACATTCTTTCCATTCTAAGAAATGATGAAAACAGAGCTGCAAAAGTTGGAGGTTGTTGTTGTTTATTAGTAAAATTCGTTCATGCTTTTAATACACCGTCATCGATAGCTAAACGCACATCCGGGTTTAAAGCATTGACCGAATCTCGGTTGGCGTATGACGACGTGACGATCTAGTGGAAGATGCGAAGACGGACGGTATATATCCGGGGTACGTTTGTAGCTCACAGCTCAGCTTGCGGAGAAACGACGCAGTGACAGATTGCCAGGCCGTGGGAGTACAGTGCGTTCGGAGAGACCGTAGCCGGCGCTGTGCGACACCCGCGCGAGGCTGTGAAGCGCGATACCAAGCGCACTTTGAAACATGCATTCACACACGTTAGCTAATCGTATTAGCTCGTCCGTTAAATAAATAAATAAGTATAACGTTCGGGTCGTATACTGCTGGTTGTAGAGTTACCAAATAGGGACTCGTTTAACCAAGCTACCTTATCCATCAGAGCTCAGATATTTGTGGAGAACTACTGTTTCATCATGCTGGGGAAAATAAATACCTTGTGTATGAATAAATAGTAACGAATTCAGGGGAGGGTGGAAATGATATGGTCCAGTATGGAAGCAAATTAATTTAAATTAATTATTTATTATAATTAGGGGACACAGTGGTTTAGCGGTTAGCACGTTCGCCTCACACCGCCAGGGTCCGGGTTCGATTCCCGTCTCGGCCATGTGTGTGGAGTTTGCATGTTCTCCCCGTGCCTCAGGGGGTTTTTCTCCGGGTTCTCCGGTTTCCTCCCGGTCCAAAAACATGCACGGTAGGTTGATTGGCACCTTGGAAAATTGTCCCTAGTGTATGAATGTGTGTGTGTTGTGTGTGTGTGCATGTGTGGGGTCTTGTGATGGGTTGGCCATTCCATCCAGGGTGTATCCTGCCTTAATGCCCATAGACGCCTGAGATAGACACAGACTCCCCGTGACCCGAGGGAAGATCGGATAAAGCGCTAGAAGATGAATGAAATAATATTATAATGATTTATAATAGTACTATAATTGTTATTTATCGTATAAATTCTTTATTATTTATTCTAAACTCTGCGAGAGCAATAAAAAAAAGCAGTGATGAATATTATATTGTGAAGAGCCACAAAACCTAGTGTGTGTTATAAGGGACAGAAGTATAATAACCACCCCCTCCCCCCCCCCCCACACACACAACACACACACACCGCTTTGTTCTGCTTTATAGCGGGGTCTCAAGAGGTCATTTTGGAGACGCCGAGATGGAGAGCTAATCGCACCGCTTTAACCGGGGTCACGTCCCCAGGTTTTCTCCTGCCAGAGCCGGTGGGTTATTTTAATGTAAAGTCAAATTGGCTGACCTTCATCCGAACCCCATACAGTAAAAACAGGTCCTTAAATTGTCCCGAACCCGTTCCCAGACGCACTCTCCCGCTGTATCTACCGGATCTATGGGATGTACAGTTCTATGGCGGGGTACTTCCAGGGAAACAATTACGCATATTCTCAAGGTTTTCATCATCGCTTTGAGCGCTTTTGCTGGGCAGGCCGGTCACTTCAGTTCAGTGCTTTCGAAACACGAGAGAGGTTTGGAGGGATGGGAAGGGGGGGGGGGGGGGGGGGGGTTGGCGGGTTTAGCACTTTAGCTACACACATAATCGAACCTCACAAGGACAAGATTCAACTCTGAAAGCCAGTGGCGGTGGTTATAAACGGCTTTGAATGGATTATTCTACAGTGTCATCTTCAGTTTACAAATTGAGTAATCACCTATATTGACGGGGAGCCGAGGGAATGTATTATATTGCGGGAGAAAGAAAGGAAGAAGGGAAAAAAAGAAAAAAGGAATTCAATAGCCGTATTTATCGCTCCGATATTATTCCCCACTCGCCTGTTTATACGCGGGCGCTAATTTGCGCTTGTCTTCGGGAATAGGTTGGGGTCTTATCTGGTTACAGCGCGCTGTCCGTAGCCCTTCGGTGCTGAAGCGCACATTTCCGTCTGCCTTTCTTTCGGGAGGTCGCGGCCGCCGCCGTTTTTCTCACCGTTTTCTCATTCCACCCGGCCTCCTCTCTGTCTCGTGTCCCGTGAGAGAGAGAGAGAGAGAGAGAGAGAGAGAGAGAGACGGCTCCTGTGAAAAGCATCCATTATGGCTGGATGCATAGTCGCCTGTGTTGTGTGCGCGAGAGTGGCACTCTGCGATGCCCACCTGCAAAGGAAAGCCCAAACACTAAGAGCGTGACAGCTGAATGCCCCCTTCCTCGCCTTCCACCCCCCCCCCACTCCCACCCCCCCCCACCCCCCCCTCTATCATCACCCTCCTTCGCCTCGGCCTTCCGTGTCAACCAGCTCTTTGTCTGCATCTGATAACATCAAACATGACCAGAAAGAAAGGTCCATTCGGGTTTAAAGGACCCGACACTATTCATTCCTCTGCGTCTTATTCGTACCAATAAATAAATAAATAAATAAATACATTGGTATCAATGAATCAAATGGTAAATGAATGTTTGTCAACACCATATTCCTCATGCTGGTGTAATGCCCTCCATTATTATTGGAAGACGTTCCACTAGATTGTGGAGATTTCACATCATTTAGCTACAAGGGCATTAATAAAGTCCGCTTATGATGTGTCCAAACGCGAACGTGGCCCGAAAACCTCATTTGTTTGACCTTCAAAAGCTTAAAAATAAGGCTTTAAAGCGTGCTTTGAGAATACACTACGTATCCCACAATGCACGCGACTATGCATGCTATCCGCGTAGTGACCCCGCCCCACCACTAGAGCGCGGCGTATCCCACACCGGCGTTTTCCCGTTTGCTAATGGTTACTTTGGAAATGTAATGGATTACAGATTACACATGGTATTACACAGGTATCCTATTCAAAATGTAATAAGTAGTGTCACTTTTCAGTTCCTTTATAAAAGTAAAGGTGATTCACTGATTACGTTGTGATTGATTTCATTTGCCCACAAGGTGGCGCTTTGAGTTAACATTCGAAGTAAAAAAAATCGTTTTTATTTCATTGTTCAAATCCAAATCGCACTTCGGTTGAAAATCAGGCCGTCGCCTAAAGCACTGATTTTACATGAAGTTGTTCCGATGTAACCTTGATTGTAATCTTTAACATTTTCATAATTTACTCACCAATTACTGTTACGTTTTATTTTGTAATTAAATTACGTAACGCCTTTACATGTAACTAGTTGCTCCCCAACACTGTATATACACACACACACACACACAAACGAGAGAATATATAAATATATATATAAATATGGTATATAATAAAATATAGAAACGAGCGAATTAATATATATATATATATATATTATATATACATATGCATATATAAACATGACAGCAAATTACTGTGTGTGTGTTTGTATTATATATATATATATATATATATATATATATATATATATATATATATTATATATATATATATACACGCACACACAACACGCACATAGTAATTCGCTCGTTATATATTTTACACGCATATACACACACACACACACATGTTACACATATTTATATTATATATATTATATATATATAAATGAGCAAATTACGTGTGTATATATATAATATATATATTATATATATATATATATAATATATATATATATATATATACATCATACATATACACACACACACACACACATAGTAATTCATTCGTTATATATATATATATATATATATATATATATATATATATATATATATTATATATATATATATATATATATATACAAATATAAAGGTAAAAGGTTGGGTTGGTTGGATTAGATTATCCCCGGCGTGCAGAATACAGAAGTCATAAACGTAGTAAATGCATATTTGGGAGAGACATTGAGGATGGCATGACATTACCGCTGCGAATGACTTCTCATGTGTGATCTTGTTTCATTAACAGCGGACTCGACACTACGAGCATGCCTGTGTGGATTCGGCTGATGAAACTAGGGCATGTTCAATATCCTTCTTCCCTTTTTTTTTTTCTTCTCTTCCTCTAGTAAAAGCTGCAAACCATCATGACCTCTTCTCTTTCCCTTCGGTTTCAGCCCTGTTTTCTTCCGTACTTCCATCAAGCAAATCATCAGGCTGAATCACATTGTGTTCTCACGTCGTAGAGCTGCACCTAGAGACGTGGGCTTTGACACTCGGCTCCACTTTTAAATTCACACTGAACGAGCTGCTGTTGCTTTTTTTTCCTCGCTCTCTCGCTCTCTCGTACACGATCCGTTTCTCTCTCTTTCTTGCTTTCTCATCCTCTGTTTTTTTTTTTTATTCCCCCTGATCACCATTGCTATTAAAATTACCCGAGCCCTTCTCTTCCTCGTGCTATTTTCGCTGAAGTGCTCTCCAGCTCCCTCCCGGATAAGGGACGATATTTCCTTCTCATTACTGGCCGTCGCTTCTGATTAGCAAATATCCATGCAAACAAGGACCCCTCTGTTTTGCGACAGCATCTCAACCTGATCAAAATAATTAGAGTCAGTAAATAAATAAATAAATAAATAGTCCTTTTTTTTTTTCCTTTTTTTTTTTAGAAAACGGGCCAATTTCTTGATCCGTGGGTTTCCGCGGTGCACACGGTGGACTAAATCGTGTCGTGTGGTGCAGCTCTGATGTGTTGCGACCTGTGGAGGCTATACCATCTGGACTATTAAAACCTGAGGAACATGGCCGCTATAAAGAACAACAACAACAACAACAAAAAAACGGGGCGGTTGCTTTTCTTGCACACCGGCGTTGTGCAAAACGAATGCTAGGTTCGTCATAGAGAGAGAGAGATAGAGAGAGAGAGAGAGAGAGAGAGAGAGAGAGCGCTTAGTGCTTTCCCAGTGAATCCCAAACGGATTTCATAAACATGCTGAATAGGGAAAAAAAATAAATAAAACCTAAAACAACAACAACAACAACAACAAAAAAAAGCCTGCTTGACAACTGCGTAAATCTTAAGCGCCCGAGTGTGCAGTGTTGTGGAAGATTTCTAGCTTGGGAAAGGAGATAAAGTACCAACAATTAAATATCCGGAATAATGACAAATAGATATTGTTCTTACGGTAAACAAAACAAATGCGCTCGTTCTATTTAAGACTCTGAATGTAGAGGGGGTTTATATGCTCGAGGACGCCCATTTTCCACAACATTACCCCGTGAAGCGGCTCCAGAATTCACATTTATGGCATTTGGCAACGTACAGCCGAGCGGATGAGGGTTAAGGGCCTTGCTCAAGGGCCCCAGCTGTGACAGCAGTGTAGGGAACCTTCTAGAACGATCGCTACGTAACATGTATGAAGGTGGACGTAGGGAGGTGGTGTGTAGCCCAATGGTTAAGGTGTTGGACTCTGGACCGGAAGATCACGGGTTCAAACCCCACCACCACCACCACCACCAGTGGGCCCTTGAGCAAGGCCCTCAATTGCTCAGTTATAAGTCGCTCTGGATAAGTGCGTCTTATATAAGTGCGTCTCACGATACGACGCCCCCTGGAGTCTTGTTCAAGGACCCAAGGGTGGCAGCTTGGCGATAGCATGGCTCGAAGCCGGACCTTCTGATCATATTTTTGCATATCCCAGGATACTTGGGTCCCGAGCGCCGGGTCAAGCCATCGTTCGGCGCCCCTGGAGCAAAATGGGTCAAGACGCACTCCAAGAGCTCAACAGTGGCGGGTTAGTGGTGTTGGTGCTCGAACCGCCAATCTTATGCTGAGAAAGCCAACGCCTTAACCACTGGACCACCACCACGGCCTCGTATCGCACATAGCATACATATCGTTCGTAACATACCTGCCGTTCGCATCGCCGGGAGACGAAGAGAGACCAGAAACGTGGTATTTCCCGCCCCCACCCGTCTCACCACATCTGGAAGTTGAAGATCCAGAAGTCGCTCTCTATGGACAGCGTCGCACGGATCCAGCACGAGTCCCAGAAGCTGCATGACATGCATCTCCGAGAAGGAGAATTCCAGGACGTGTTCCAGAAGCGGCAGGAGCGCCGTATCGCTATGCGACGGGATATTTTGGAGGTGAAAATGGAGATAAATAAAGCGCTTTCTCAGAAACGGGGAAAGTTTTTTTTTTCGGTGCCACCTTGGATTTGAAGGTCGGATCACTTTTGCAGAGCGAAAGCAAGCGTCGGCGAGTGGGTTTTAATGTGGGGTGGGTGTGTGTGTGTGTGGGGGGGGGGGGGTCAGACAAAATGTTATGAAACCAGAGGCATTCTATTGAGATCAGCAGCTCATTTCTCTTTGGCCCGTGGTTTTAATGAAACGGTGCAGCGAGACAATGTGGGAATAATAACACCTGAAAACAGTGACACGGTTTGAATGTAATATTCGACTGCCAAAGCCACGCATGTCCCTGTTTAACATTTAATAACCCAGTTACTGTCGCTGGAATGTGATTGCTTCGGTGCTTCACCTTGATGGGGTTTTTTTTCTTTCGCCCAGCTTCGTCCCAGAGGCTACACCAGTACATTTGGGTTCCCATGCCGGACTTGATAGGGGGAGTAACTAATTAATTTTGTAATTTAATTACAAAACTAGGGGCACGGTGGCTTAGTGGTTAGCACATTCGCCTCACACCGCCACGGTCCGGGTTCGATTCCCATCTCGGCCATGTGTGTGTGGAGTTTGTGCATGTTCTCCCCGTGCCTCAGGGGGTTTTTCTCCGGGTTCTCCGGTTTTCCCCCGGTCCCCCCCCGGTCCAAAAACATGTACGGTAGGTTGATTGGCAGCTTGGAAAATTGTCCTGCCTTAATGCCCATAGACTCCTGAGATAGGCACAGACTCCCCGTGACCCGAGGGAAAATCGGATATAGCGGTAGAAGATGAATGAATGAATGAATTACAAAACTAGACATCGGACATTTCCTGGAGAAAATGTGAGTGATGCTTGCCGATGCAAAGTGCATCTCCGGGCGCGACCCCTTAGAGCCTGGTCCGTTTAATATTTAGCTTTGAAATGCTAACTCGTTTGGAGAGACGAGTGTTTAAACATCCGTTTTGGGCATTTTTTCGGGAGGGGGCGGGGCCAGTGATGCACGCGACACGGTCAAATTATCCACCGCCCGACTCCCGTCGATGTGCCGAGCGTTTAGACAGGTCACATGACCCTGTGTCGGAGTTTCGCCGTTTCTATGATTTTTCCGAACAGGTGTGTGGGGTTCAGGAGGTATATGACCCTGATCCACTCCGGACCCTCTACTGCCATACGTGCAATTCGGACTATCTCAGGCCGAACTGTGAGGCACAAAATTTCGGCCCCATTAATTTTTTATTGGAAAGAATTCCCGCTTTTTGGCACCAGGTTCGGAATTTTTTCCACCAAGGGTTTGAAACTTTTTTTTTTCCTTAGAATGTTAACTTAAAGTGCCACCTAGTGGACAAATGAAAGCAATCAGATGCTTTTATAAAGGCATTGAAACGTTACACTTCTTATTACATGTTGTAATCTATTACATTTCCAAAGTAACCTTCCTCACACTGGTTATTGGATCGGGTCGTTTTTGTTGCCTTCGTTGTAGCGCAGGATAACAAACACAAAATATGTCGTTCTTTTATTTTGAGTTTTACATAAATTATATAATATAATCATTCCCTTATGAAATCTTTTTTTCGTCCCTTGGTTGTGCGGCTGTGAAGAACATCTCTATATTGAACGCATTCCTGTGCGAATGAAATTAGCCAAATGGCAAAAATAAACAAATAAATAAAGCTTTTAATCATCTTAAGAACAATTAGCAAAAGATTTAATAAACAGCCTCGATCTCTCCGTGCTCTATCAGACCGAATTCCATTCATGGGATTGTTACCATGCCCTCGGTGGGTTTTGGCAAACAACCAGATATTGACTTATCCCAGATGTTTGTTTTTTTTTTGGTAGCCAGATGTGTTTATTTTACCTCGAAAATCTGTAAAGGGATTTCTGGCTTTGCATAGGAGATAGTTACGTGAATTTCCGGACGGATTGTTTTATCCTTAAGACTTATCCTTAAAAGCTTAAAATGTGGCTTTTAGTGCTTGGGCCCGTTTTTCTGTTGTTGTATTTTTTTGTTGTTTTGTTTTTTTAACCCAGGAGTTGTATGTTAATGAAATACACTGGCAATATGTATATAAACGAGCGAATTACTACTATATAATATATCTATATATTGATATATATATATATATATAACACGCACCACATACACATGGTTTGCAACAATTTATTATATATAAATATATATATATTAGTTATATATATATATAATATATATATATATATATAGATATATATATATATAATATATATAATAATAATAATAAGACTACCTGATCTCAATCAGTTTTTCATTGCATTGATCGGACATCTAATGTTTTATGCAATGTGACTTTTTGTTTTTGTGTTTTTTTCCGCTCTATCTGCTTCTCCAAGATATTTATTCAGTGATCAGATATTCGGCAGATATTCAGTATCACACACGAAATATGTAAAAAAACAAAAAAAAACAAAACCCAATGCAAGCTGTTTAGATTATTACAAACATGCTGATGGTATCAAGGTGTATAACGAGCCGTACGTTTATGTGACAGCCTTTAGAATATAGATAAGTGTAACGAAGGCGACAGTCCTGAAATAAACTGTAATCTACGGTTCTTTTGTGAAGAAATAAAGCGTTTGTTTACCACCGGGGGCCTCCAAGTACAACTCTTTAAGCAAATAATGCATAATTGAGAGGAGAACTTTTAAAGAATCCTATTTTCGGAGTGTATGTGATGGGTGGGTGTGTGGGGGGGGTTCTGAAATCAAAGCGCTAACAATCTGGTTGAATTGAACACATCCATATGCTACATCATTAGACTGTATGTACTTGAATAGATAGTTGGAAACTTTCTTCTATAACAATATGCTTGTGCGATAAACAGAGTAAACAAGATTTATTTTTCTTCGTGGCGGATTTAACTCATGAAAGTTGATTACTTTTGTTTTTGTCCACTAGGTGGCACTTTAAGTTAACATTCATTCATTCATTTGTCTTCTACCGCTTTATCCGATCTTCCTTCAGGTCACGGGGAGTCTGTGTCTATCTCAGGTGTCTATGGGCATTAAGGCAGGATACACCCTGGATGGAATGCCAACCCAATCACAGGACACACACCACAACACACAACACACACACACATTCATACACTAGGGACAATTTTCCAAGGTGCCAATCAACCTATCGTGCATGTTTTGGACGGGGAGGGGAGGGAAACCGGAGAACCCGGAGAAAAAACCCTGAGGCACGGGGAGAACATGCAACAAACTCCACACACACATGGCCGAGACGGTAATCGAACCCGGACCCTGGCGGTGTGAGGCGAACGTGCTAACCACTAAACCACCGTGCCCCTTTAGTCAACATTCTAAGGAAAAATGTTTTTTGGTATTGTAACTGGGATATAATGTTGACCACGGGAGGGAAATTACAAGAGTACTTTTTCCCAGCCTGAGGATTTTGGGGGAGGGGGGGCCGTTTGACATTATCACATGGTCGCCGTATTTTTTTCGTCATGTTACTCCCTGTGCATACTCCAAGACGGAGTAGCGACGTGCAATTATCCTTTATTCTAGTAAGACGGAAAAAAAAAAAAAAAAGCCTATTCCCCGGGCTCACACAGCGCCCCCTCTGGCATCGCACGGAACTGCACCCCACTATGTGGTCTAAAGCAGTGATTTTCCATGGGTTCTTCATATGAAATTCATATTCATAGGAAATTCTTCATATGTATCCCTATTTCTAATCTTTAACATTTTCATTTATTTATTAATTTTTAAAAAGCCCAGGCTTTTTAATTTATTACACATTTTTTCCCCTCAGTAACTGTAACGAATTGACGTAACGCCGTTACATATAACTAGTTACACCCCTGCGTGATTGTTCCACAGGACGGTTACGCATGTCCTTTTTTTGAAAATATCTCCGGACAGCCCCCTCTCATTACACGCCGCTGTGAGTAATTAATGCTCGAATGCAGCCTGGCCTTGTATCTGTATGTGCGGCTACAGCTGGTGTCTGGAGTGCACGAGCCAGCAACCTTCCTACAGAGAGCAGCAGGCCACTAGATATAGACGATTTTTATTTATTTATTTATTTATTTGTGGGGTTTTTTTTGTTTGTTTGTTTATCAGACACACACTGAGCCGGAGCGCTAGCTGTCTCAGTCAGATAGACACACGTAGGCGCTCCTCTGGAGCATCCCGGGAGTCTTCGGAACGGGTAAAGGCTTCATTAGCCGCGACCAGCTTCTCTGCAGAAGGAACATCTGTTTGCTAACTGCTAGCGTCGTTACCCGGCCCCTCTCCGTCTGCCTTATTGCCGGCATGGTCCCGTGTCTGTTAATAGAATCCTCATTAGGAGGCTGCTTCTTGATGGAGAACGGTACGGGTGCCACGGCCAGAGACTCTATCGCGACAACGATCGCGACTTTGCTCGAAGAGCGGCTGAGCGCGGTGTGAAAAAATAAGCACGCCTTCTTTTGGGATCCGTCGTCCGTGTTCGCCATCGATCCTCCGCTGTTCTTCATCACGACGCGCAGTGGCCCCGATCTGAAGATAATAGGCTCTGACCAGATACAACACTTGCTCCCGCCGTGACTCCTTGGCTTGCAAGGTCACAGATTTATTTATTTATTTATTTATTTACCTCCACAGCAGGCGCACGGCGAGAACGTCACCACGATCACGCGCCCCGAGATCTGACGAGAGCCGGAGCAAAGGCGATTCCTCGGTGTCGCGGGCGATAAAGCTCACCGAACCATAAGGGGGCGTACCCGAGAGAGTAAAACGCAGGATCCAGCAGCGTGTGTAGGGAAGCGAAAGGAAAAAAAATTCCCTGAAATATCAAGAGGTCGAAAGAGCGCGCTGAAAGGCAATTAGCCTTATTACCTGGTGCGGCGCCCCGGCCGTCATCTTTATTAGGAATCAACTGTCTACGGGTTCGGGTGGATAATTGCTCGTGCCAGGCGGGAGCTGGGTGTTGTTTTCATGCCCTGCCATGCTAATAGGAGCACTGGACGGGCAGATAATCACATAGGAAAGCTCACCTGCCCATAACTTTATCTAGACCAGCCCCAGAGGTGCTCGGCATGATGAATCCCCCCATCAATCTTTCACTTTTCATTTCCCTCCCTCCCTCCCTTCCTCTCTCTCTGTGTTTGCCTGCAAGGGCATTTGGTCTAGCCTGGCATGAGCGTGTGCTCCCCCGAGCTGTGCAGCTCAGCTGTTTACGCTCTCCACTGCAGACACTTGGGAAATCTGTACGGCTACAGATGTGTGCCCGGTGGCTGCCTGAGAGGACAGGAGGTATGAAAACCGGAAAAGAAATAAATAAATAAAGGGCCAAAATGCACGCTATGAGGGGATAGGGAGGGGTGGAGTGGGAGTGGGGGTGGGGGGAAGGAACGCAAACTCCCAGCTCTCTCGGAGCTGTAATCATTTATGTGTCCCATCCCACCATCACTATT
>JACRUU010000004.1:4632134-4637134 GCA_030449085.1 Kryptopterus vitreolus
ACATTTTAAACCTAAACCTAGAGACTGATTTACATTTACATTTGTGGCATTTGGCAGACGCCCTTATCCAGAGCGACTTACAACTGAGCAATGGAGGGTTAAGGGCCTTGCTCAAGAGCCCACTAGTGGTAGTTTGTTGGTGGTGGTGGGGTTTGAACCCGTGATCTTCCGGTCCAGAGTCCAACACCTTAACCACTGGGCTACCACCTCCCGACTGATATGTGATATAACACAGTCCACATTAAATAGTTAGATTGATGATAAAGCAAGCTTGTTGTTGTTGTTGTTGTTGCCCCGGAGTGTTACAGAGCTCCCCAGCGTTCAGTGAATGCACATGTACGCACTGGTAGATTAAGGGTTAACCGGTAGCCTGGCTGCAGCGACTGTGGACAGAAGCAGGTTAATTAGAGTCTGAGATTTGAGCCTCTCACATGCCCTGGCTGATTTAATCACAAGGAGTTGAAGTCTGGCACTCGCTCGCCTGCCTAAGGTGCTGGAAAATGTCAAAGATTGACACATCATCACTTCGGGGAGGCTAAACTAGATTTTTTACCCCCCCCCCCCCAAGCTTCGCTGTTTTTTCTTTCCGCGGTCTGTAAAGCAATCGGGCTTTGGCCATATCTACAGGAACACGCTAATGAATAATAAAGCAAATCTCGCCAATTTGGGTCCTACTGTTCTATATGTGTGTGTGTGTGTGTATATATATAAATATGTATACATACACACAGTATATATACATCTATATACTGTGTGTATGTGTGTATATATATATATATATATATATATATATATATATATATATATATATATATATATATATATATACGTATACATACATATATATATATATATATATATCTATATATATATATATATATATATATATATATCACAGTATATATATATATATATATGTATATATATATATATATATATATATATATATATATATATATATAAGTATATGGGCATGTATATATATATATATATATATATATATAGATATGGTATATATATATATATATATATATATATATATATATATGTATATATATATATATATATATATCATATATACACACATATATATATATTCACACATATTAATTTTCCCACCAGTACAATTGTACATATATTGTACATATATAAGTTTAACCTTGTCACTCTCCACTCGCAGAAACACTAGCGGCAAAACGCACGGTGTGAAACACTTTCTCAACTCGTACGTTTATTATTTTACTTTGTACATTCCTGCTTTTGCTATTTCCTGGAAAAAAACGCAAAAAAAAAACATTGCTAATTTAAAGCACCGTGACCCAAACCAGGCATTTACTAATGACAGCCATTAACGTGAACATGCTCTTTTTTTCGGCTTCATATCTGCTCTCACTTACACACCATTATTATTATTATTTTTTGTTTGTTTGTTATTGTTATTGTTGTTGTCCATTAGTTCCTGGTGTACACCTCCGGCCTCGACGGGTGAAAACAACAAACGTAGAACGAAATGGAAATCTGTCGATTCGGAATTTACTCGCATTCGTCTCTAACACATTTCATTAAGGTGTTCCGTCTCGTTATCGTCCCAACGACCAGATTGTTTGTTTGTTTATTTATTTATTTATTTATTTATTTATTTATTCCGGCTCTTTGTAACCGAGGCCAAGTTTCCGTTGGCTGCTGGACTTCCTGCGCTTATAGTCAGGGGGTCGGTGTTTCTGTGAGGCCCCGCTCAGGTTCATCCACGGCGCCATATGCCGTACAAAGACCGCATGTGGTTTCGCGCGCGAGAGAAATTGCACCCGAGATGCGGCGCGATGTTTTAACCGCTTCTCGCGGTGTTTGCAGAACACTTTGTTCCTTCCGCGACACTTCCATTACTCGTGTCTACTTTTAAGTACGTTCTGAATAAATAGAGCATTCGCGGTAGCTTGTACGGAGCTGTAAATAAATAAATAAATAAATAGATAGATAAATAGATAAATATGTCGGCGTGCGGCGGCAAAACTTGCTTTGCCGAGGCATCGTGACTCATCAAGACACGCGGACGCCGCTGGATGTGTGGAACAGGGTGAAATATCACACCGAGCATCGAATCATTGCGCTAGCTCGGCCCAGTGAAGTTTTGATTGCGCTACGAGACTTCTTTTACCTGCGAGAAATGACGCGTTTGAAATTTCCGGAAATAAATAAATAAATAAAGGACCGGCACGCGATGGGGCTGGTTTAAAACATTTAACAAGCTTTCGCACAGCATATCAGCTGTAAATAATAGTGGCTGTAATTATAATTAGAGGTACGGTTGTGTGTGTGTGTGGTGGGGGGGGGGGGGGTCGGATTGGCATCTGTAATTAGGATATTGACGTGACGTATCAGATCTGCTCAAATGAAGGCCATGACTGCTCGCTGAAGTGCCAGCGTTCGTTTAGTTTGTTTAGATTACGATGTCGTTTGTAATAATAATAATAATAATAATAATAATAATAATAATAATAATAATAATTGGGCCCAAATTGGAGGGATTTTTCAGTATAAATGATGTTGGTGTCGAAATAGTAGGACTGCTTGACTGCTTGACAGACAAAGAGGAAAGTGTTCATAAGGAGCTTTTTTTCTCCCCATTTCTTTTTCTTTCTTTTTTTTTCCTTCCGTTTTCTCACAGCCCGAAAAAGAGTTTCCGCTGCGTGACCACAACGATTTCACGTGACAGCTTTCAACTTATGCAGAGTGACTTACAACAGAGCAAAAGAGGGTTTTTAGGGCCTTTGCTCAAGGGCCCCATTAGAGGTAGCTTGGTAATGGTGGGATTTGAACCTTTGAGTAGAGGCGTGTCCCGCAAGGTTCTGTCCCTCTCCTGAAGAAATGGTATTATATTTATTTTGTCCCTGTCCCTCCGCCCCCGCGCTGTTCATGTTCATGGCATAAAAAAAATATAATATATATAGTATGTATATATATATATATATATATATATATATATATATATATATATACTATATATATAATATATATATAATATAATATAATAATAATATTTTGATATATATATATATATATATATATATATATATATATATATAATAAATTAAAATAATTAATTTATAAATACATTTTAATATACATAAGCCAAATATATTTATATATATATACCAGTAAGCCACAGTGTCAACCTTTTATTATTATTCATAAATATATATATATATAGGCTGGAAAAATTCAAAAATGTACCCCTAACTAATATTTTGTTGGGCTATATATAAACTACTATATATATATATAATATACGTAGTATTTGGGCTCCTCACTGCTCCAGTTAGCAAGTCACATTGTGTCAATCTTTTCAATGAGACAGACTCATGTTTCAGCAACTCTTCATCCAAAGATGCCAATGGTCCGAGGTTCAGGGCTCATAGACTAGACGGCCACTTTAGAATAGTCCAATTTTTTCCTCTTAGCCATTCTTGGGTGTTTTTAGCTGTGTGTTTTGGGTCATTGGTTGCAAGACCCATGACCTGCGACTGAGACCAAGCTTTCTGACACTGGCTACATTTCTCTCTAGTACATTTATCTCTAGAATTCCTTGATCTTGTTTCATTGTTTCATTGTACCCTGCACAGATTCAAGACACCCTGTGCCAGACGCAGCAAAGCAGCCCCAGAACATAACAGAGCCTCCTCCATGTTTCACAGTAGGGACAGTGTTCTTTTCTTGATATGCTTCATTTTTTGTCTGTGAACATACAGCTTTTTCAGCTGATGTGCATACTTGGCAAAAACTTCGATTTTTGTCTCATCTGTCCACAGGACATTCTCCCAGTCTCCCAGAAGCTTTGTGGCTTGTCAACATGTATTTTGGCATATTCCAGTTTGCTTTTTATATTCGTTTTCCAGTCTTGCTTTTTTATGATTCGTTTTCAACAATGGTGTCCTCCTTGGTCGTACTTGGGCTCCAAACAACGACGGATGGTGCGATCTGGTGCGACACTGATGTTCCTTGAGCATGAAGTTCACCTTGAATCTCTTTAGAAGTCTTTCTAGGCTCTTTTGTTACCATTCGGATTATCCGTCTCTTAGATTTGTCATCAATTTTCCTGCCGGCCACGTCCAGCGGCCAGTCCAGTTGGCTAAGTCCCATCCCATGGATCTTAAACTTCTGAATAATATGTGCAACTGTACTCACAGGAACATCTAGTTGCTTGGAGATGGTCTTATAGCCTTTACCTTTACCTTTACATGCTTGTCTATAATTTTCTTTTCTGATCTCTTGAGACATCTCTTGAGACAGTTTTCCTTTGCTTCCTCTGGTCCATGTCGAGTGTGGTACACACCATATCACCAAACAACACAGTGATTACCTGGAGCCATATATATATAGGCCCAATGGCTGATTACAAGGTTGTAGACACCTGTGATGCTAATTAGTGGACACACCTTCAATTAACATGTCCCTTTGGTCACATTATTTTCTGTGTTTTCTAGGGGTACCATCATTTTTGTCCATTTTTGTCCTGTTTCATGAGTTTATTTTTTTTACATAATTCTGTTGAATTCTGAAAAACATGTCTGACTTTCATTGGTTAACATTTAACTTTTAATTAAAGTTATTTCTGTGACTTTCATTGTGACATTTATAGAATTTTTATTTATTACTATTTGTCAGATTAAAGTTATTTCTGTGACCATTGTGACTTTTTCTTTCATCATTGACCAAAGGGTACCAACAATTTTGTCCACGTCTGTATATATATAGGCTAGGCAAGTTCACCTCACAAGTCACCTGGTCGATGGTCCCGGGCCATGTTGTCATCGGCATTGGCATTATCCATCCTTCCAGGATATATGCAATATCCCATACCCGACGGATAAGCGCTAGAAGATGATATGAATATATATAGATCGTTTTCACTATATATCAAACACGCACAAATGTAACGGCAACGGCATTACATTACGTCATTTAGACTGTTAACTAAAAGCGCCACCTAGTGGACAAAGCAT
>JACRUU010000004.1:4642134-4644634 GCA_030449085.1 Kryptopterus vitreolus
ATATATATACATACACACGTTTTATATCACCGTGCCCCTACATATATATATATATATATATATATATATATATATCTATATATATATATATATATATATATATACATCTATATATATATATATATATATATCTCAGTGGCTTAGTGATTAGCACATTCGCCTCACACCCGCCAGGGTCCGGGTTCGAATTCCTGTCTCGGCCAAGTGTGTGTGTGGAGTTTGTGCATGTTCTCCCCCGTGCCTCAGGAGTTTTTTTTCTCCAAGGTTCTCCGGTTTCCTCCCCCGGTCCAAAACACACACCATGCATGGCAGGTAGGTTGATTGGCACCTTGGAAAATTGTCCCTAGTGTATGAATGTGTGCAAGTGTGTTGTGTGTGTGTGTGTGTGTGTGTCGTGCGCGCCCTGCCTTAATGCCCATAGACGCATATATATATATATATATATATATATATATATATATATATAGTATATATATAGCAGTATATATAGAGAGAGAGAGGAGAGAGAGAGGAGAGAGGAGAGAGAGGGAGAGGTGAGAGCGAAGATCGAGAGACGAGAGAGAGAGGAAAGGTCAAGCTAAAGTTAAAGAAAGGATAAGTGGCAGAATACGTCTTAAAGCACGACCTATAGAAAAAAGCGGAGTGTTACAATAATAGGAAGGGAGTGTGTGACGGAGGGAGGATGTTGGATTGGAAACGAGCCGTGATTGAACCGGTGGCATGTTGGAAGATTAGCACGGTACCGAGTAGAGGTCACGCGGCTGATGAGCACTTGAGAGCTCGCGCCATCGACCGTGGGGTGTCGCGCCGTGATTAGCGGAAGATATTGCGCTTGTCCTGTCCGAGAGGCGCATCGATCCAGTGGGCCAGATGCTGTCGATTTGATCATTCTCGGCCGTCCGTCCTCCATGGTTTGGTGAATAAAGCTTTATTTGTGCTGCTTCCTCCTGATCTCTCACTCTCAAGCCTCGGGCTGCTGCTGCTGCTGCTGCTGCTCTTTCTCGTCTTCGCCCGGGTTTCCAGTTTGCGCAAGAGTTGGGATGCATTATTTACCCACGGAATAGCTGCGAGAACATGCGCGGCCCCGTGCGGATCGCACTCCGAGTTTAGGGACGGAACTCCGGGCTTGGTGGACTTGGCAGGCTGTGAGTCACCATCACTACCTGCTGTGCCACCAGATGCTCATATGTTATTAAGTTGCACCCTTTGGCAGGGACTTTGCGTTACCATGGTAGACGGGTTTTTATAGATCTTGCTTTAGGTCTTAGCTTTCAGCACCTACATCAGGAAAACACACACTTGTATGTGTGCTTGTATGGTAACATCAGTGTTGCGGAGTAACTAGTTACGTGTTAACGGCGTTACGTAATTTACTTCGCAGTGATGCGTTAAAGTTACCGAGATAAAGATGTGTAATTAAATTACATTTACTTTTATGAAAATTACACGTGAAAGGATTACGTTTTCATGTAAATTCATATACAGAGAATCGGGCGGACGTGTGATTCAGCATCGGAGTGATCCAGTGATCCAGTGCTGATGGGATCTGATGTCATATTTGATTGTTTTTTTTTTATTTATTTTTTTATCCAGTACGCTGACATGGCAAAACAGCAACAGGCATTATAATCCCCTAGCTCATTCCACAGGGTGAGAGGAATTGCGTAGTGTGTAATATTTTATTATAAGTCATGGGACGGGTGTTGCTTGATAAAATAGGAGGGGAAGAATGTATGTGTGTGTGTGTGTGTGTGTGTGTCGCACTTTTTTGCCCTTTGTGATTGCAAAGGAATTGATCTACAGCTATTCTACAGTCTCTAATCTATAGGTAGGACATGTGTGGCATTCCTGAAATCATTCCTGGCCGTGGAGACAATTTGCTCCATAATGGGAATGTCTGTGCCGCTGTCTCAAAAATAAATAAATAAATAAATAAATAAAATGAATATAATAGAGCAGCGGGTAGCCGCTTGACTGCACCTAGCATGAGTTTTTACCATATATGTTGTAACTATGGAGACAGGATTCCAAGTCAAAGGTGGGGGTCGAGACAGACTCTTATTCGTTATGGTTGGATGGTCGGATTTTTGTCCCGCTGCTTCCTTACTTGGCTTTTTTTGGGGTGGTGTTGGTGTTGGTGGGAGGGACTGGGGAGGTTGTAGATGGAAGTAGAGCTGTTGCATGAGTCATTTTTAAAATCATATCACCGCTGCCAAAGTCTGGCAAAAACAGTAAAAATGAGGAGATTGTAATAAGAAAAAAAAAGATGATAATGACACGTTGGGCAGAACTGGAGATGATCCCGCTGTGGGATCCCAGTCCTCCATGGCAATCAGAGAGACTTGAGGGATTTCGTGTCCACACTGGCTCAGAGGAACGCTCCCCGAGTGCTGTGAAGTTTAAATGCCATAATCAGAAGTGAGTGCAAAAGTGCCAGTGTGTGAAGCAGCCAGTGGACACTGGAGGGAAGCTTGAGAAGACAGGAGATCCTGATGCCTCT
>JACRUU010000004.1:4647134-4654634 GCA_030449085.1 Kryptopterus vitreolus
AAGGCCCCTCTATCTGGATTTTATACAATGCAAACATAATAACACAATCCAAAGTGCTCATTACGACACCTCATTTGGAACCCCCCCACCCCCTCCTCCATCCGGCTGTATTTACCCAGTACATTTATTACAGTGCATTCACCTAATAAGTATATCAAGATCATTAGTGTTAGTGAGGGCCAGTTCTAGCTAGGATGTAAACGAGATACTACGCTACAAAAATAGCATCATTCCCCAACACAAATGTTACCATAACAGGAATAGACAGGTCTTTGTTAATGTACACAAGTACAGTGGTATTATGTATTATAGGATTATGTATTATGTATATACATACCTGGGTTTATCCTATTCGACAGGGAAAATGCCATACATTCCATTATAGTTTTTGAGAAGACGTATCCGGTTGCCGTACAGGCTTTAAGTAACGTCAAATATACCTAGAACCCAATCAAAACACGGGGGGAAAGAATAACGTGAATGTTATTGTACGTACAATTTGGCTGTTCATTCATTCATTCATTCATCTTCTACCGCTGTATCCGATCTTCCCTCGGGTCACGGGGAGACTGTGTCTATCTCAGGCGTCTATGGGCATTAAGGCAGGATACACCCTGGATGGAATGCCAACCCAGCGCAGGATACACTTCAAACACTCACATTCACACACACACATTCACACACACATTCATACACTAGGGACAATTTCCCAATGGTGCCAATCAAACCTACCGTGCATGTTTTTGGACCGGGGGGGGAAACCGGAGAACCCGGAGAAAAAAACCCTGAGGCACGGGGAGAACATGCAGAAACTCCACACACACATAGCTGAGACGGGAATCGAACCCGGACCCTGGTGGTTTGAGGCGAACGTGCTAACCACTAAGCCACTAAGCTACAATTTGGCTATTTTTTTTTTAATGTGTGGTCTGATTATTCATTTTCTTTGGGCAGGACATCGGGCCGTAACACGTTTAAGCAACCCTGATCCAGTTTATAGGAACAAAAATAAATAAATAAATCATATAATGGACCCTTTCAGACCATTTTTGGTTACAGTCCTCTGGTCTGATGAATATATATATATATATATATATATTATATATATATATATATATATTATATATATATATTAATTCATTCATTTTCTACCACTTTAACCGATCTGCCCTCGGGTCACGTGGTTTACCACCTCGGAAAATTGTCCCTAGTGTGTGAATGTGTGTGTGTGTGTGTGTGTGTGACCTGTGATGGGTTGGCATTCCATCCAGGGTGTATCCTACCTTAATGCCCATAGACGCCTGAGATAGGCACAGACTCCCCGTGACCCGAGGGAAGATCGGATATAGCGCTAGAAGATGAATGAATGAATGAATGTACCGTTTCTTATGGGTGGGTCGATTCCCGTTAGCACTGATTGACTCAGTAGTACTACGAGCTCCTCTTCCACTATAATGGTCTTTTTTTTGTGCAGCAGACGAAGCCAAAGGAGTCTGCCTACACACGCACCCCGGATATAAATACAGGGGAGAATGCGGCTCGTACGAAATGATCAAGAGATATGCGCCTGCACACATTTTGCTGCCTGAAATAGTTCGGAAAGAAGGTGCACTTGTGCTGCAGCAATGCACTTTCTTTTTCTTCTTCTTCTTCTTCTTCTTTTCTTTCTTTTCTTCAGTTTAGTCTCTTAAAGGATTACTGGCTCAGCCTCCTCAGGGCAATCTCCTACCTGATTGCACAATTGATCTGAAGACCTGCATGCGCCACACTGCCCCAGTGCACACCGACAATGTTTGCCAACCACTTAGGCCTCCTCATTTGCAGTGAGATAACGTTTTTACGAGCCAAATGGTGTAGAAAGAAGGACAGGGAGCAAACATTGCTCGGGTTTGCCCCGGCGCACACCTTTAATGAAGTTTTGTGTTCGCGTGCCGAATTCCCAGAGCTGATGGGAAAAGTAAATCCGTGCTGCCTTTTATTTATTTATTTATTTATTTTTTGCCTCCCCTACAATGCCGAGGGCAAACCTGAAAGATGCGTTTGTGTGCGCAGGCTAGAAGAATACACTCGTGGAAGAGTGGGGTTGTGGGGGCTTCTTGGCGAAGCATCCATAACTGAAGCTCTTGGGCAGGACAGAGGCCAGATGTGATGCCGAGCAGATGTCAAGGATATCGGCGAGCTCTAGGAAGCATTAGCACAGTGTGTGCAAGATGAAAGATGGCCACCTTGGGGCCAAGAAAGTGGCAAATCTGTCCCTGCCCTCGCTCTTACAGACTGACCTAATGTCCCTCTGGTTCTTTGTGTTCTGCTGGAAGCCCCGTGAAGAATGTTAAGCCTTTGATTGCAGTATCTTGTACACAAGTGTAAGCCAAAGCCTCAACCCTTTACCTGCCTCTCAGAAAGAAAAAACAAACTACCTTAAGCATTATTCTCAGTCCCTTCCCTGCATCCCTCAGCTCGGCCAGAGGCAGTCAACAGCCATATTTGACTTACACTATTGCCTGCTCCATCCCTGTCACCCCCCCCACACACACACACACACACACACCCCGTGTACCCGTGTCTGTTTCTGCTACGGAGGAGCATCACCACTGCCTCGGTGACTCACTGATTGATTGAAGTAATTATTCCAGGCAAGGGTCACCTCGCCAAAGTACAGCACATACAAATTACTCGCTGATTGAGAAATTGCCCTGCACATAACGCACTTTGCGCTCTTAATTGCGTGCCCGGCTCTTTATCAATACTAATTTATCCTCGTGCTTACGCTTTGCTTTTACAAAACTCCAAAATCTTAATGCGCTATAAACAAATTAATACATTTTCCGCCATCTTGGCAAAGAAATACTGATCTCTGGTAAAACCCGGGGGGGGGACGGGACGGGACTATACAGGGATTTAAAAACGTGTGCAGAAAATAATGAGTAGATCAAATGCAGAAAGTTTAAATGGAGATCATTTCAATAATAATAATAATTTATATATATATATATAATATATATATATATATATATATATATATATATATAAATTATTATATAATATTATATAACATTTTATAAATTATTATAAAATATATAAAATATAATAAGGGCACGGTGGCTTAGTGGTTAGCACGTTCGCCTCACACCTCCAGGGTCCGGGTTCGATTCCCGTCTCGGCCATGTGTGTGTGGAGGAGTTTGCATGTTCTCCCCGTGCCTCAGGGGTTTTTTCTCCTGGTTCTCCGGTTTCCTCCCCCGGTGCAAAAACATGCACGGTAGGTTGATTGGCACCTTAGAAAATTGTTCCTAGTGTATGTTTGTGTGTGTCCTGCGATGGGTTGGCATTCCATCCAGGGTGTATCCTGCGTTAATGCCCATAGACGGACACAAACCGGAGAACCCGGAGAAAAAATCCCTGAGAACATGCAAACTCCACACACACACACATGGCCGAGACGGGGAATCGAACACCGACCCTGGCGGTGTGAGGCGAACGTCCTAACGTCACTAAGCGCCCTCGGTACATTCAATGGAAAGCCGTTCCGTTCTTACACAATAGAACTAATGCTGCATTGCTTTGTTTGTAGCCCCCAGAAAGAACCTCGCCCCTTTCCACCTGAGAAATTCCCGGTAGCGGATGGAAACGTGCGCAAACGTTGCGTCTTGCATAAACGCACTGATTACCATGGCCATCTGTCCTATTACATTGAATGGTTCTCCAGCGCCGATGAACAATTGCCAAAGGATTTATGCAGACAATGCTGTAATGGTGGTTATTAAAGCGCGTGTCACAAAAAGGGTCTTCCGCTCAAAAGAGTCTTCTTGTTTTGCAGGTCTGTTTCATCGCGCCATCATTCAGAGCGGCTCGGCGCTCTCCAGCTGGGCCGTCAACTACCAGCCGGTGAAATATACGCGCCTGCTCGCGGAGAAGGTGGGCTGCAACGTGCTGGACACCATGGACATGGTGCACTGCCTGCGGAAGAAGAACGCCCGCGAGCTAGTGGAGCAGGACATCCAGCCGGCGCGCTACCACGTGGCCTTCGGGCCGGTGATCGACGGCGACGTGATCCCCGACGACCCAGAGATCCTCATGGAGCAGGGGGAGTTTCTCAATTACGACATCATGCTGGGCGTCAACCAGGGCGAGGGCCTGCGCTTCGTAGGAAAATGTCGTGGACTCGGAAGACGGCGTCTCGGGCAATGACTTCGATTTCTCCGTGTCCGACTTCGTGGACAGCCTGTATGGCTACCCGGAGGGGAAGGACACCCTGAGGGAGACCATCAAGTTCATGTACACCGACTGGGCTGACCGGGACAACCCGGAGACCCGCCGCAAGACGCTGGTCGCCCTGTTCACCGACCACCAGTGGGTGGAACCGTCGGTGGTCACAGCCGACCTGCACGCTCGCTACGGCTCGCCCACCTATTTTTACGCCTTCTATCACCACTGCCAGAGTTTGATGAAGCCCGCCTGGTCGGACGCCGCCCACGGAGACGAAGTGCCCTATGTCTTCGGGATCCCCATGATCGGGCCTACCGACCTCTTCCCCTGCAACTTCTCGAAGAATGATGTCATGCTCAGCGCCGTGGTCATGACCTACTGGACTAACTTCGCCAAGACCGGGTGAGTACTCCTGTTTAGTCGATCCCATCTAAGGAAGCGTAGCTCAGCCTGATGGCGTTGGGCTTGTCGGATAGATTACATCATCAGTGAAAAGCGTACAAAATAAGGTCATGTATGTGGGCAAGATTGGGACAAGGAAAACTATCCAGCAAACCGTATGACATTCTGCCTCGTGGCGGTATCGATCAGCTCCGCTCGCCGCAGTCGATCACTAGCTCCCCAGCTGACTTGACTTTTTTTCTTTCTTTTTTTTTTTTTCCTTTCCCTCCTCCTCCTCGTCCTCCTCCTCGTCCTCGACCTCGGCTCAGTCTTACCCCGAGCAAAAAGCAATATGGATTTGTATGAGCAGACCTTGTAATCAGGTCTAACAAAACAAATGTAATTTGATGACCACTGTTGCTAGCAAAAGCAATCGATCGCTCGCGCTGAGCTCTGGTTGCATACGTTTTTCCATTCGCCAAAGAAAAAGGCCTGACATTTATAAATCATTCTCTGAATTATCAGAATACCCAAAAGGTGAAGTGGGGGGGAAATAAAGAATAGGACTTTTAGTCGCATTGGTTCAAAAATAAATAAATAAATAAATTCTCTGAAAAGCCTCCAGACAAACATCTGTCTGGGCCAAGTCATACATCTGTCTGGGCCAAGTCATACATCTGAAGGGCCCTCCACATATCGTATTTTAATTTCAGATTCGGGCCGCGAGAGGACCATCGAACATATCAGATTATGCGAGTGTAACACACTAGATAGAAATAATCTTACACAACTTTTAGGTAAGAAGTGAGGGGGGGGGGGATTTTTGGCTGTCCTCCAATTATATAACACACTCTTGCAATGCCACCATGACACATAGTGCTTAATAGCCTGACTAAACCTGAATAACAAATCTTGCCTGGGTCACCGTGCCCCCCTCCCCGCCGCCCCCCCACCCCTTTAATTTTTCTTCTCCATGACGTTATTTGAAGTGATGTGTGGACTATTAGAACTCTGCCAAGCTTAGACAAGGATGAACTATTTGCAAAAGCTCACATCCCCAGATGTATACGGAGCTCATAATAACCTAATTCACCCCCCCCCCCCCCCCCTCCCCGACCCATCTGCACTCATCACACCTCGCCCAGGGGTTGAGTGGGACGCGTCGCGTTCGCCTCGGAAAGGCTACGTCGCTATCGACGGATCTGTGCGTGTTAGCTGTTTAAAAATACATTGACCCAGATCTTACCACAGTGATAAATCCGAGAATGCATTAGTTCCGTTATGTGTAAACCTACGCCATGCGTGCGCGTGTTAACGGCATGCATCGTTCCCCAAAATCCCCAAATTCCACGCTTAAAGGCGTGATTGCAGTAGTTAAAAGGGCATGAAAATTCCCATTTGCAAGAGAAGGCACAAAGAAATCAGGATGGAAAATAAATAAATAAATACATTTTTAAAATAAATAAATAAATAGATGCAGCTAGGTGTGCTATAATATATATATATATATATATATATATATATATATATATATATATATATATATACATTCATTCATCTTCTTCTACTGCTATATCTGATCTTCCCTCGGGTCACAGGGGAGTCTGTCTCAGGCGTCTATGGGCATTAAGGCAGGATACACCCTGGATGGAATGCCAACCCATCACAGGACACACACACACACACTCTCACACTCATTCACACACTAGGGACAATTTTCCAAGGTGCCAATCAACCTATTACCGTGCATGTTTTTGGACCGGGAGGAAACCGGAGAACCTGGAGAAAAAACCCCTGAGGCAACGGGGAGAACATGCAAACTCCACACACACATGGCCGAGACGGGAATCGAACCCGGATCCTGGCGGTGTGAGGCGAAAACGTGCTAACCACTAAACCACCGTGTCCGCTCTATTTATTTGTATATATATATATATATATATATATATATATATATATATATATATATATATATATATATATATATATATATATATATATATATAATATATATCACACAAAAATCCTAAAAATGAACCTGAATAACAATATTGCCTGGGTCACCCCCCCCGTTTTTTTCTTCTTTTCTTTCTCTTCTTTTTTTTATTTTCTATTCATTGGATCAAATATTGTTTTTTTATTATCGCATGTCTTTTGAAATATTTTTGCTCTTTTTCTAAAAAAAAAAAAAAAAAAAAAAACCTCTTGTTTTTAATCGAGATATTTACCAATGTATTCCCTCCGGCTGTTTTTGCTCCATTTTATACCATCTTTCCTTTTTTTTTTTTCTTCTTTTCTTTATAAATAGCTTTTGCCTTGCTGCTTAGATGACCACGGTTTGCGTTCATATCCTACTTCGCAATTTTATTTGTTTGTTTTTGTTTTGCTCTTATTGACACGACTCCGGATCAGACTCCGTAATACGACTGGTGATCTGCGATATTGCTTATTGAGAACTCGTCCCTTTATGCATCGGTTCGCATGAAATGTCCCTCACTGTCAAAACAGCAGGGGCAATTTTCCTTCTCCTAATCATTTACACGTAATTAGCGCCTCGGCGTTAATCTTTCCTAGCGCCCGGCGCCGGCGTCGTGTTATTATTTATTCGTTTATGGAATGTTTCGAACTCCGAGTGTGTGTTTTTTATTTTTGCTGCTTGGCTGAAAATTCAATTAGCAGCGCCTTCACTTAACACTGTAATATACATCTTCTAGTGTGTCTTATTTTGGCTCTGAATACATCTTGCACATGCTGTAAACCTTGATATATACATACACACAACACACACACACACACACACGTGATATATATATATATATATATATATATATATATATATATATATATAGATATTATATATACATACATACATACAGACATACACACACACACGTATATTATATATATATATATT
>JACRUU010000004.1:4659634-4679634 GCA_030449085.1 Kryptopterus vitreolus
TTACATTATGCTGATTGTCCTAAACAGCATTCAGAGCGTATTGTTTAATGGATTGAAAAATTAGATTCCACTGATCTCAGGAGAATTAAAGCCCGATCCAATTAATCTGATCTACATCAGCATCTTCGTAGTGATAAACATCTTCACACTCGTGGATTTACATGTAACAGGAGGGTAGGGCCAAACAAAGAACCAGAAAAGGGATATTTGAGAGAGAAAGCGAATGTGTTGCATGTGTGTGTATATGTGTATATATATATATATATATATATATATATATATATAATATATAGATATATATATATTATATATATATATATATAGGGGGACACGGTGGCTTAGTGGTTAGCACGTTTGCCTCACACCGCCAGGGTCCGGGTTCGATTCCCATCTCGGCCAAGTGTGTGTGTGGAGTTTGCATGTTCTCCCCGTGCCTCAGGGGTTTTCGGGTTTTTTCTCCGGGTTCTCCGGTTTTCCCCCGGTCCAAAAACATGCACCGGTAAGGTTGATTGGCACCTTGGAAAATTGTCCCTAGTGTATGAATGTGTGTGTGTGTGTGTGTCCTGTGATGGGTTGGCATTCCATCCAGGGTGTATCCTGCCTTAATGTCCCATAGACGCCTGAGATAGACACAGACTCCCCGTGACCCGAGGGAAGATCGGATAAAGCGGTAGAAGAAGAATGAATGAATGAATATATATATATATATATATATATATATATATATCTATATATATATATATATATATATATATTATAGCACCACCTAGCTGTATTTATTTATTTATTTAAAAATTGTATTTATTTATTTATTTTTTAGAAAAGTTAGTTACTTAATTATTGATTTATTTTCCATCCCGATTTCTTTGTGCCTTCTCTTGCAAATGGGAATTTTCATGCCCTTTTAACTACTGCAATCACGCCTTTAAGCGTGGAATTTTGGGATTTTGGGATGGAGTTGGGGGTATTCGACATATAACTTTCTCAGTGTGCTCACATCATTGATATCGCTGGCGGTGTTGTATAAACTTTGTTCGTTCGATACGATATAGACGATATATGATATATTATAACGTTCGTTTGGGATATACGTTTTGCCCTGCTTAAAACAAAAGAAGTGGGACAATTTGCATATTTGAAAAAAAAGGCGTCTCTAATGTGTAAGAAATTAGGACATCGGCACTAATTCGCCGAAATGACTTCTTATCCTGGGTTCTGAGCTAAGAAGGGGTCTTGGGAGGGACTTTTTTTTTTTTAGCAAAAATCCCACTGCACTGGCAGATTTGAATGTCGCCCCCACACACTTCGCTTCTTAGGGGGGGGTGGGCTGGTTAGTAGGTTGCCTGACAGAACACTATCGGGCGCTTGTTCCACTCGTACACAACCCTCTCCCGCGGTCCACTTCCGCTTCGCTACCGCCGCCACCACAATCGCCCTGCCGTGCGCGCGCACGTAATTAGATAAGCCATGCACACTGCTTCCTAAAGCCCGAAAATCAGATTAGGCCAAGATGCCGCATTGATTCAACAGAGAGCTGGTGAATTATTCATTTTCGCGTCCAGCGACGCACCTAAAGCGCGATCGGCACGGAGAGAGGGAGAGGGTAAAAAAAAAAAAAAAATGTGAAAAATGCTCCTACGCTTCGAAGCTCAGCTCACCAAGTCGGCGCCGTGCCGTGCCGTGCCTCTCCCCGAGCAACTGTCATGACAAGGACGTCATTAGTGACCCCGAGCTCGGCCCGACCGGCTCTCCAAAATCACAGTGCGTGCATTGCACTGCGCACGCAGCCGGCTCGGCTGATTATTACTGGCAAGAATGTCTGGTGTATATTGACACGGTGCACTTTCCTATTAACCGAGATGGCCGCGGAATGCGAGACGGGGGCACAAGGCGCTGCGGCAAGAATTCATAAAGCCGCCAATGCCGCAGCCTGCATCGACGTCCCGCGCTCTGGCATGTTGCGCGGCCGAGGATCGATATGACCTTACCGCGGCCGCCTGCTCCTTTGAAACTTAATTACTGATATTCGGCTACAAAGTCATCATAGCCTGTCTGCCGGTATTCATCGGGGATCATTACTAGCCTAATAAAACTGGTAATTTATGGGCCGCGCTACTGATATCTAGTCTCGCTGGAGGATTACGCTTGAGCAATGTCAATTGGCTGAAAAGGCAACAACACAAAAACAGCAATAAACCAGAAATGAAAATGTCATGTTGGCGTTTTTGGTGGTGGTGAAAAGCAAGCCCCTCCCCCTGACTTGTTAAACGTCTTAGAAGGTAGCGCATGTAGGTAAGTCATGTGACCGAGGCAAGACATGTGGTGGCGAAAATCGTTCCGAATGAGGTGATGAATAGTTTTACGCACTTCTTTTGTGCCTTTAGTATTTTTTTTCCCTTTACCCGTTCGTCCATTTCCCCTTTTTTACCCCCGTTTTCCCTCTCCGGAGGAGGCCCGAAAGCAATGCGCTTGGGCCCGTCTAACACAGCGAAGAAAAAACAACAACTCACCATATTCCCTTGCAGAGGAAAGCTGATTGGATGCTTAGTGGGGCCTTGATTCTGTTGATTAAAACTCGGCGTAAGAGGCGGGGGACGAGATCTCGCCGCGGCGCACTCGGCCGCACTCGATCCCCTCGTCTTTTCCCTCTCCGCTAGCAACCCGGGCGACACGACAGGAAGGAGAGCTGCACTTGGGCCGGAATGCCATATGTTAATGCGGTTAGTAAATCAATAGTGCTGTGGGGACGGATGGGGGGGGGGGGGGGAGGGGGGACGGGGGAATTGGAGGCCGCCACGCACCCGGACTCCATCCTCCATCCTGTGTGCGGAAACGCTGACCCCTGGAGGCGAGAAGGTGTTAGTGTGTCCGTCAAGATCCTCCTGCTCGAGGTACCCGTCGTTTTAGTGTCATGATTGATGCGGTCCACTTTCCGTCGGCACGCTCGCTGCGCCGTTTCCCCTGAAGCAATTAGCCAAGAGCCTACACCACTGTTGCTTTATCAAAAACAAGCCGCTACCTGAAGAACCCCCCGAAAACATCCTGATTTATTCATTCCTATTTACTCTAAAGCTTGCTATTTACTATACCAAGCTGAGTTTTTCTTTATATATATATATATATATATATATATATATATATGTATAAACCTTGGCATACTGAATACACCGGAGACGTCTCGCACAGAGAGATATATTGTGTGTGTCAAAGCTACAGAAGAGAGGAGTGATGGAAAAATGACAATTTGCGTTAATAATGCATCGTGTTTCGTTGTATCGTCTCAGCATCCGCTGATCTCTGGAGCGGGACAGGAAATGACAGTCTTAAGTTCGGTTTGTTGAGCATCGCCTTCATTCACTAGAGGGTGATATTTAGGTCATGCTGGTATAGGGGGGATGGAGGAAGTTGTATCTTTGAGCAGGGAAAAGGCCTGACAGGAGAAAAAAAAATAAAAAATAAAAAATGCTGACACAGAGACGGGAAAAGGGATTCTGAGTGACGGGATACAGGAAAAGTGTAGATCGGTCCAAGCGCAGAATAAGTGCAGGGTGTGTGTTTGCGCTTGTGTACTAATCATTACGTTACATAACAATACGCTTATCCCGTTACCTCTGTGATTTGTAGTGATGAAATTGATGAGTCTATTGGAAAATGAGTGTGTGTTGGAGAGGGGGGGGGGGGGGGGGGGGGGGGGGGGGGGGGGGGGTGGGGGGGGGGGGGGGGGGGGGGGGGGGTGTGGGGTGGGGGTGGGGAGGGGGGGGGGGGGGGGGGGGGGGGGGGGGGGGTGGGGGTGGGGGGGGGGGGGGGGGGGGGGGGGTGGGGGGGGGGGGGGGGGGGGGGGGGGGGGGGGGGGGGGGGGGGGGGGGGGGGGCGGGGGGGGTTAAGACTCATCAGTATTGCAAAGGTATATGCGTTGTGTGGGTGGTGCTGACGAGGATACCGGGTCAATATAAAGGCATTACCTTTGCATTTTTCAGCCAGTGGGTCAGTCGGTCCCAGTGTTAACTAGTTACATGTAACGGCGTCACGTCATTTAATTACAAAATAAAAGTAATCCGTTACAGTTACAGCGAAGAAAAACGTGTAATTTAAATTACAGTTACTTTAGAAAATGTTGACGATTACAAATTCCATCACGACTATAACCTTACCCAGGGGTGGGCAAACTTTTTGACTTAGGGGCCACACTGACATACTGACCCCAGGGACAAGAACCTGGGGACCGGGGGGGGGGGGGGGGGGGGGGGGGGGGGGGGGTTGGGGGGGGGGGGGGGGGGGGGGGGGGGGGGGGTGGGGGGGGGGGGGGGGGGTGGGGGGGGGGGGGGGGGGGGGGGGGGGGGGGGGGGGGGGGGGGGGGGGGGGGGGGGGGGGGAGGGGGTGGGGGGTGGGGGGGGGGGGGGGGGGGGGGGGGGGGGGTTTGCCCAATCCTGTTACGGTATTCCGAGGGCCGGATTAAAAGGGCCGGGTTTGGCCCGTGGGCCGTAGTTTGCCCATGTCTGGCCTAACCCCAAGTCAATTATTTGATTCGGAAGCAGCTTCCGAAAATATATTCCCGCTTTTCCCCGTCCGAGTGCCACCTAGTGGACAAATGAAAGTAGTCGAATATAATCAGTTACTTTTATATGATACTTATTACATTTTCAATAGGGTCATGTGACCTGCCTTAATGCCCATAGATGCCTGAGATAGACACAGACTCCCTGTGACCCGACGGAAGATCCGATATAGTGCTAGAAGATGAATGAATGAATGAATGACCCAAATACTGTTATTTAAGAGATGCTTAATATAGTCCGAGAGCAAAATTTCATCTTTCCCATCCAAACAGCAGTGTGTGTTGGTTACTTGGGAAATATAATATGTTACAGATGACCCTATTCAAAATGTAATAAGTAATGTAACATTTCAGTTCATTCATTCATCTTCTACCGCTATACCGATCTTCCCTCGGGTCACGGGGAGGAGTCTGTGTCTATCTCAGGCGTCTATGGGCATTAAGGCAGGATACACCCTGGATGGAATGCCAACCCATCACACACACACACACACACACAGACACACATTCATACACTAGGGACAATTTTCCAAAATGCCAATCAACCTACCGTGCATGTTTTTGGACCGGGAGGAAACCGGAGAACCCGGAGAAAAACCTGTATCTGCAATCTGTAACTTTTCCAAAGTTAACACTGGTTGGTAACGGTGCCGCACCGATAGAATACATAACTTACATTATTTCCGTTTTTTATTCGGGGGAAAATGGCCGGGATTTTCTCCACCACATCTGTAGAATGTCTCCCTCTTGCCTCGGTCGCATGACTTACCTCCAGCCGCTACCTTATTAAAGTCGCTTCTCCGGCTGATAACGCATAATACAGTCACGCTAAATTGAAACCCCCGAAAAAATGCATTTTGTTGTATTTATGTTGTTTTAAAGCGGTCCCTGGTGGAAAAAAAAACGGTTGCTCTATATAATGTGGCAAACTCATTGTGGGCCACATCATCATTATGAGCTTATAAGGCAGTATATAGTCTTTGATGGGTGACACCACCTCATAACACAAAAGTCATACCGGTGTTGTCGGGATCTCCCGGTTTGGGGAGCCATCTTGCCACTTTTCCCATGCAGCTCACTATTTAAGGACTCCCGGACAGATTATCTCACTAGATCTCTCTTACCAGCCTGCTGTGATTCCTGTACCAGGCACCCTGTCTTGGATCCTTGTTCTGCCCTAAAGGCTATTTATTAGGGCTTGTTCTGCCCAAATAAAGGTTATTTTTCTTCTTCTCTGCCTGCTGGGCTTATGGTTTATGGACTTTGTTTTAGGGTTTTTGATTGTCTTTGCTTTGCCCCCGTTTACCCGCCCCTTCTTTCTCAGGTTTCCGTTTTTTTTCCTACCATCCCTGTTTGCATCCTGCATTCGGGTCCTCCATACATGTATTCGCTCTCCCGTCTTCCTCAGAAGTGCCTTCCGACTACATCAATCTTTCATTTCCGGGACATTTTGAGATTTGTAGTCAGGAAGGTAACGTAGTCAGATGCATTGTGGGAGATGTAGTTTATTGTCAGCGCATGCTTTAACGCAGCATCGCCTTGTTTTAAAACAACCGGACACCTTTTAAGCCCCCTGCAGGCCACATTCGGCCCCGCGGGCCTCGAGTTTTACACATGTGCCCTATACAATATAAGCCATGTCATAATAAATCCTCACTCTAACCATTCTTTATACTCCGAGTGCACTACGGGGGGGGGGAATATATGTATCGGGATAGCTGACTTTTCCCGGCACTTGCAGACACACAATTGTATAAGAAGTCTTTGAATGGCGTATTAAATTTTCCCTCCGCTCGAATGAAGGAAGCCGAAACCTGTTCCAGCATGATAATGCTCCTTTGCAAACCCGATTTATGAATATATGGTTTACCTGGGTTGAAGTGGAACCTTTTATGATGTGTGCTATAGAGCTCTGACCTCAACCCTATTGAGTGAATGAATTAGGATGCCGACTGCACCCGAAAAACCCGAACCCCCCCCCCCCCCCCCCACCCCCCCCCCCCCCCCCCCCCCCCCCCCCCCACCCCCCCCCCCCCCCCCCCCCCCCCCCCCCCCCCCCCCACCCCCCCCCCCCCCCCCCCCCTAGACCCCCCCCCCCCCCCCCCCCCCCCCCCCCCCCAGACCCCCAAACCTCACCTACATCAATACCTGACCACTTTTCTCAAAGCCTTGTGGCTGAATAAGCACGAATGTCCACATGAACATATTCCCAAAAGAGTGGAGGAAGGAGGAGGAGGAAAGGAGGAAAATGTGGACTGGGACTTTTCAAAAGTGAATCTAATGGCCAGATGTGTAGAAGTCTATATAGTGTATTTACCACATAATTGTATGACTTGTGGGGGGCACGGTGGTTTAGTGGTTAGCACATTCGCCTCACACCACCAGCCAGGTCCGGGTTCAATTCCCGTTTCGGCCATGTGTGTGTGGAGTTTGCATGTTCTCCCCGTGCCTCAGGGGGCTTTTTCACCGGGTTCTCCGGTTTCCTCCCGGTCCAAAAACATACACTGTAGGTTGCTTGGCACCTTGGAAAATTGTCCCTAGTGTATGAATGTGTGTGTATGTGTGTGTGTGTGTGTGTGTGTGTGTGTGTGTGTGTGTGTGTCCTGCGATGGGTTTGGCATTCCATCCAGGGTGTGTATCCTGCCTTAATGCCCATAGACGCCCTGAGATAGGCACAGACTCCCCGTGACCCGAGGGAAGAAGAATCGGATAAAGCGGTAGAAGATGAATGAATGAATGAATGAATATATATATATATATATATATATATATATATATATATATATATATATATATATATATATATATATATATATATATATATATATTCAGAAGGTCGCAGGTTCAAACCCCACGACCACCAAGCTACCACTAGTGGGTCCTTGAGCAAGGCCCTTAACCCTCAATTGCTAAGTTGCAAGTCGCTCTGGATAAGGATATATGACTTGTAATATTTTTATTTTTTATTTTGATCTAATGAAAGCCCAAATACTGTTATTTAAGAGATGCTTAATATAGTCCGAGAGCAAAATATCATCTTTCCCAGCCAAACAGCAGTGTGTGTTGGTTTACTTAAATATAGTATGTTATAGTATGTTACAGATGACCCTATTCAAAATGTAATAAGTAATATAACATTTCAGTTCATTCATTCATTCATTCATCTTCTACCGCTCTTTATCCGATCTTCCCTCGGGTCACGGGGAGCCTGTGTCTATCTCAGGGTCTATGGGTATTAAGGCAGGATACACCCTGGATGGAATGCCAACACATCGCAGGACACACACACACACACACACACACAATCACACACACATTCATACATTAGGGACAATTTAATATTGTTTTCGTGTATTTAATACTGTTTTCGAAATCAAATCTTCAAATCTTTGCATAGCAATGACAGGACACACTGGGCAAGGAACATGGGCGCATTCTGTGTAGGCAGAACTCGAACCCAAACCCTGGAGGTGTGAGACGAACGTGCTAACCACTAAACCACTATTATTATTATTATTATTATTACTCAACATATCCTCGTTTTTCAAAGAAATTGTTCCGGCGTAACCCTATTTGTAATCCTGAACATTTTCTATAAGTAACTGTATGGAATTCTCAGCAACAAATGACTATAATTAATTAATTATTCATTATTTTTTTATTATATTACGTAACGCCGTCACATGCGTATACACCGTGTATTGCAGCAACACAGGTTTATCTCTTTCTTTCTTTTTCTACTTGAACATAATTTATTTTGTCACATTTTTTGGAGGGTGAATCCAAAGACAAACATTTGTGCCTTTTTTTTTTTTATATCCTCTACCAAATGGAGGAAAAAATATATACATGACATTATTTTCTCCAGGAACTATAATACAATGAGGGCTGAGAGAGAGAGGGAGAGTGAGAGAATAGATTTAAGTGTGATTGGATGACGAGAACCATACAAAACATTATTGAAATGTAATGACCAAACCTGCCATCCTAGGCGACCCTCTAAAACAGGATGACTGGGTGTCGATACGCATAAGAATAAAGGCAGTAATAATAGTAAATGCTATGCAACAGAGAAGGCTAGATGAAAGAGAGAAAGGCAGATAAGGGAATATAGACGGCATTAAATTGAGAAATAGGAAAACAGAAGGTGGCGGAGGAGGGACCTGTGCCGAGCATATCAGACGGTCTTGAATAAAATTCGAGTTAAACTGGCGGCGACTGGAAAAGCGCGAGGAAAAAGATTCCGCGCACTGTGCATGTAATGCATCGCAATCATTTTGTCTGATGCTGGCATACTTTTGCTGTTCATTTATATATATATATATATATATATATATATATATATATATATATATATATATATATCCTTATCCAGAGCGACTTACAACTGAGCAATTGAGGGTTAAGGGCCTTGCTCAAGGACCCACTAGTGGTAGCTTGGTGGTCGTGGGGTTTGAACCTGCGACCTTCTGTATATATATATATATATATATATATATATATATATATATATATATATATATATATATATGATTCATATTCATTCATTCATTCATTCATCTTCTACCGCTTTATCCAATCTTCCCTCGGGTCACGGGGAGTCCTGTGCCTATCTCAGGTGTCTATGGGCATTAAGGCAGGATACACCCTGGATGGAATGCCAACCCATCACAGGGCACACACACACACACACACACACACACACACACACACATTCATACACTAGGGACAATTTTCCAAGGTGCCAATCAACCTACTGTGTATGTTTTTGGACCGGGGAGGAAACCGGAGAACCCGAAGAAAAAAACCCCAGAGGCACGGGGAGAACATGTGTATGTGTATATGTGTGTGTGTATGTATATATATATATATATATATATATATATATATATATATATATATATATAATGTATATATGTTCATATTAACTTATTGATTTGTTTTGTATGTACAAAACACTAAAGGACAAAATACCCATGTATTACCGCGGGCCTAACATAGAACAGGGGTGTGAAAGTCATTGTCACCGTGGGCCACATAAGCCTTACGGTTGAAAGGCCAGTTTTACCTATGACACATTATATACGCTTTGAAGCGCGACACGGCATCATAACACAAAAGACATAGTGCTTTACATCCATGTATTCATGCTCCATTCTTTATTTTCGAAGTGCCCTTTATTTGGATAATTTTTTCCACCTGCTGGACACTTTATGTAGAACGATGTATGTAGGATATGCTGCAATCTAGTGGCGGGAGGCTGTAACTACTCGGGTGACGCAGTCTCATGATGCAGTTTATCAGTGCATGATTTAAAGCAGTATAGCCTTGTTTACTGCTTGCAAGGCCACGCTCGGCTCCGCGGGCCCTCGTGCTCCAGAAAGCCCTCTGCACTGCCATCGTCAGGACTCTCCCTGAAGGAAAATCGTTGAGAAGAATGGGTGTTTCGTCTCGCTGGTATCGTTCCAGAGCCTTGCCCGTATCTATGCCAAGGCACAGTAAAGCTGTCAAAATCGCTATTTACGAAGCCAGCAATAACGATCGCTGTTCAGGTATTTACATGAGGTTCAATCACCTTATTCGTGGTTTTTTTTTCTTTTCTTTTCGTTTTTTTCTCTCTCTAAACGCTTTACGTTTATCTCCCTTTTTTTTGGGCCGGAGCTTGTTAGAAGATCTGCACATAAACAAAGCGTGGACGTGATTTTTAGCTTTCAAGACAAGGTGCTTGGGCCCCTGAATTCCCCGCAGAGATTATTGAGGACGTTCTTTAAAGTGACAAAGACATTGAGGTGTCGTCGTGTTCGCCATGTCGCGTTCCAAGACCTCGCCTCAACGAATGAATAATCCCGCGTTTTTTTATCGACTTTTGTAGCCCGTCCGATACACACAATCCTGTAAACAAGCCGTATCACCCACATAGCTCTCTTCGGCGCGATGGCGCTGGATGACGCTTCAGTTTGGGTACCTAGATGGCGGGTGGCGATGTTTGTGACGAAATGGATACGGATTCAGGGGGAAGGTCAAAAGGGAGAGAGGGTTTTTAATATAAACGATTGCAGGAACCATCTGCATTCAGTAAAAAAGGTAGTTTTTCCAGGTTGTGTCTGCTGTAATTACAAAAGTGACCACTAGGGGCAAATCATTGACACCACATACTGTCTGTTTTCACAAGCTAGAGCACTATATTCATTATTCATCATTTATGAATGAATGAATGAATTCTGTGAGCACATTTTCCCGATCCAGTACTTTTTTACTAATTTTTATTTGCTAATTAACGAATTTATTTTGTAATTTAATATTAATTTAAATGAATTCATTAATTCTTTTATTCATTATTTTAAAATCCCTTTGTATTGGCGAAATCCGTAACCATTCACCAGCTATCATTTAATGTTGTTCTTTATCCAGGAGATATACAGACGCTCCCCGCCCTACCAACAAACACTTCACGAAACTTTCGAAGACACGGACAAACATGTCCACAAATGAAAATTTGTTGGTTAGCTATTCACGTGCAACACTTCTCGATTATGTCCTCGTTTTTTTTTTGCGTTCGGAAAGCCGGACACAGCTGAGGTGATTCTGTAACGCCTATAATCTGTATTACTCGCGTATGTTTTTTTTTTTGTTTTTCTTCAATATGTCCCGGCATCGGTGAAGGACATTAAACTGAGACCGGGATAAATCTGGGGATATTTATTCTTTGTCTCAAACGGGTTTCCGTAGAAATATTTCGGTAAGAATTATTTCGCCCTCTAAATCCAATTTAGTGACCCCCCCTCCCCCTCCTCGTTTCTTTTTCGTCCTTGATAGTAGGGTCTATTTCATGCTCAGTAGGTCCTGATCGTCGATGCGTCCGAAGTTCGATTACCAAAGTTTACAAGTGTTTTAAGTCTGATGTTCGCTTTTCTCGGCGAGACGAAACGCATTGTGTTTGCATTCGTGCCAAGGGAGGAATTCGCGTTCGGCGGGACAACCTGTGAAGCGGGTGTCACTCCGTATACAGTCATCAGTGACCTCGATATCTGTAGCTAGACGAGTCCCTATCTAGCCTAGTGGAAATTGTCGCGTCGTGCTTTATTCGCGCTAAACGTGACAAAATATCTCCGCTTAGTTCCGGCGGTTAAGCGTTCCTCACTTATTCTGTTGACACTTACATTATGAAATGGTTTCAAATGGTGTTGTGACAAACGATATACAGGATTCAATGCAGGACTGCCCATGGCTGCTCAGTAATCGAAATAAATAATATTCCTTTCACATTTATTTTGCTGGGTGATTATGTAATATTCAGTGAGTCACAAATGCATCTCAACTAGCTTGTGAATTTATTTATTTATTTATTTATTTATTTATTTATTTTGATCTCCCCGCTTCTCCACAGCGGACCCTCTGCATATTAAATTTGGCCCATGTTTTTTTTTACGCTGGGATGCCCTTCCTAATTTATCCAGGCTTGGGACCGGCATTAGGAAGGTTCGACCCCTAACAGACAGAGTCAATTAAGGGTCTTGCTCAAGGGCCCACTAATGGCAACTCGGCCCAGAGCCCAATGCATAATGTAGTTATGCTCATGAATAATGTGCGATAAAGAACACCACAGTATATGTGTGTTTGTGTGGGAGGTGGGGGGTGGATATGGGTACTATATATGAATATACTTTAAATTGTAATAAGTTAATTCTTTTCTATAAAAGTTCATCTTGTGCATAAAGTGGAGGGGTGGGTGTAGCTTCAGGCGCTGGGCTAATGTTTGGAGGGTACGAGCTCCGGTATCGCCACCCTTAGGTCCTTTAGCAAGGAACTTAATCCTCTGTGCTCCAGGGGGCGCTGTACCATGGCTGTCTGTGCGTTCTGACCAAACAAACTGGGATATGCGATGGAAAGAATTTCCCTCACGGGATCAGTATAGTAAATATAGTAACATTTTTACTAAATAAATGGCCATGTGTTTTGACTAGAGATATGTGGAACAACGTTGGTTCCTGTTCGCTGTTATAATAACCTTTTGGGAAGACATTCCGCCAGACGTTTGTGTTGATTCAGCCACAAAAAGGTGAAGAGGCCTGGTGGACACTCGGGTCATCTAAAAAGTGTTTATTGGGTTGAGAAGAGCGCTGTAGAAGGGCGCTTTAAACCTCGTAATCCATCGCAGGCTTCGTGTACAGGAGCGTTTGTCATGCTGGAGCAGGTTTGGGTCTCCTACTTCAAATTCAAAAGCATCCAAAGACATCCTTTACAACACTGTTTACCCTCAACATTGAGGTAAAAGTACCACATAGGGATGGAAAAAAAAAGGGTCTTATTAGTGACGTGTGCAAAAGCATCACTATTACTATAATCTCTCTCTGGCTCCGGTCACGTTTTCGGCGTGTAACTCATCCCGCAGTTTTTGTCCGATCGTCACGGATCATCCTTCATATCGTGCGGCCCGATGGTGTGAGACGTGCTGTTACTTTTATAAGGAATCGCCCTGCGGCGGAATTCCGAACCCGGGACCAAAAAGCGGGATTTTTTCCCCATAGAAAATGAATGGGGCTGAACTTTCGTGCCTCACAGTTTCGGCCTGTGAGCGTCCGACATGCACATACGGCAAATCCACTCGTAAAGGGGTCCGGAGTGGATCACGATCATATACCTCCCGAATCCCACACACGTTCGGAATTTTGACATTCCGGCCCCATAGAGAATGAATGGGGAAATTTGACGCTCCGCTGTTCGGCCCGTGTTCACCCGAAATGCACATTTGACATATCATTTCGTAGATGAGATGGAGTCGCGATCAGATGTTGCCATGGCGTCACATGGCCGCTAACTTGAAAAATATGCAAAACTCGGACACAGGGTCATGTGACATGTCTAAACGCTCGGCACTTCAACGGAAGTCGTCACTGACCGCACCCCCCCCCTGAAAAAAACACTAAAACGAGCATTTTTGGTGATCTCTACGAACTAGCTAGCATTTCGAAGTCAACGTTAAATATTAAACGGACCATGGCTCTATGGGGTCGCTCCCGGAGCTGCGGTTTGGATCAGCAAGCATCGCTCAGATTTTCTCCAAAAAATGTCCCATGTCTAGTTAGTATTAGAATACACTATGTGGGGAAACCTGACCATTAAAGACTTTCCACGAGACAGGGATTTTGTTACATCCTTCATCCGCAAGCATAAGAGTGTCCTGGTCAGATGTCCAGGGGACACGGTGGTTTAGTGGCTAGCACGTTCCCCTCACACCTCCAGGGTCGGGGGTTCGATTCCCACCTCCGCCATTTGTGTCCCTAGTGTGTGTGTGAGTGCCCGGTGATGGGTTGGCACCCCATACAGGGAGTGTATCCTTGATACCCCAAGTCTCCCCTTGACCCGAGGGAAGATCGGATAAAGCGGTAGAAAATGAATGAATGGTCAGGTGTCCACATATTTATGACAAAATTGCACGTTTAACAGCGAATAAAACGGGACAAACAAACGCTAAAAGCCTCCTTTTCTTTTCGGGTTCTGCCGGTGCGAAATTTGTATTAGAATAAAATACGCATGATAAGATCTTATGACACTCTTATTTTTCCCCCCCCGCTGACATTTTCACTATTTGAATAATTCTGGACTCAATTAGTCTTCTGAAGGATTCCGTCGTTAAATGAAAGTTGAATTTAGCGTAGAGAATGAAATACAACCCCTCCGTTTTTGGCTTGCAAAATAGTGCTCCCTATTTATTACAACGACACGGGACACAAGTGTAGCGATTACGGTGTCAACATTACAAAATTTGTGAGGCCCCCTGTGGGACCCCATAATGCAAAATCTAATACCCCTTGTGTTTGTGTGTGTTTGCAGAGACCCAAACAAGCCAGTCCCCCAGGACACCAAGTTCATCCATACAAAAGCCAACCGCTTCGAGGAAGTGGCCTGGTCCAAGTACAACCCTCAGGACCAGCTCTACCTGCACATCGGGTTAAAGCCGCGCGTCCGTGACCACTACCGCGCCACCAAGGTGGCCTTCTGGAAGCACCTGGTGCCGCACCTGTACAACCTGCACGACATGTTTCACTACACGTCCACCACTACGCGAGTGCCCCCTCCCGAGACCACGCAGAATTCGCTAGCCACCAAGCGGCCTAACGGTAAGGCCTGGCCTTTCAACACCAAGCGGCCGCCCATGTCGCCAGCGTACAACAGCGAGAGCGGCACGGAGCGGCGTGACGGCGGCGGCGACGAGACCGGGCCGCTGCTCGTCGAAAACGCGCGCGATTACTCGACCGAGCTGAGCGTCACCATCGCCGTGGGCGCCTCCCTGCTCTTCCTCAACGTCCTCGCCTTCGCCGCGCTCTACTACCGCAAGGACAAGCGGCGCCAGGAGCAGCGCCCCCAAGGCAGCCCGCCTCGCTCCAACGCCAACGCCAACGTCAACGGGACCAGCGTCGAGGACGAGATCGCCTCGCTGCAAGTCAACCAGTGCGACGCCACGCCGGCCGGGGAGGCCCTGCCGCTCACCGCGCTTCCCGACTACGCCCTGACCCTGCGCCGCTCGCCCGACGACATCCCCCTCATGACGCCCAACACCATCACCATGATCCCTAACTCGCTGGTCCCGATGCCCAACTTGCACCCGTATAACACCTTCACGGCCGGCTTTGGCACGACCGGCCTGGCTCACTCACACTCCACCACCCGTGTATAGCTTTAAGGAGGGTGCGGGGAAAAAATAAATAAAAAAAAGTTTTTATGGGAAACGGAAATGAATTTTTGTCTATAGACATTTTTGTCGCTTTCCGAACGGCAATCCCGATTCGATGGTGAACGAGTCCGCGTTCCCTTCCAACGGGAGCCGAGCAGTATTTTTTTCTAATAATCATTTTAAAAACGGGGTTTTGGGTGGAGGGAGGGAGGGAGGGAGGGAGTTGGGATGGGGCGGATTCGGGGGGGGGGGGGGGGGTTGGGGGAACGTTTTTAAGAAGAACTGGGGGATCTATTGGCGCCACTTTTTTTTTTTTTTTTTGGAATAATTAACAAAAATGGAGAAAAAAAAAGTGCTTTTTATTTCCCGGACCGTTTCTCGCGTTGGAAAAAAAGCAGGTCCAGAACAACGGCCCTCTCGGACGACACCTGCATAATAACCTGTGTTGCTATATGTTTTTTTTTTTCCCTCCCCCCTCCCCCCCTCATCAATGCCTTACACGAGAGCTTGATTTTTTTTTTTTTTATTATTATTATTTTTTTTTTTTTTTAATAAATCTTTCCGTGGCATGGGCGAGCCGGGGGAACTTACAATGACCCTGAACGATTGGATTCATTAAAAAAAAAAAAAAAAAAAAGGAGTGTATTGGAAATTTGGTGAATTGAAGCAATCCAGAGCAGTTCTTTTTCATTTGCGTATACATGTTTTTTTTTTTTTCAATAATAATAATAATAATAATAATAATAATTTGTCTGATCCCATCATGAGGGGGAGAAAAAACCTGAAGATACAGACTTTACTGTGAGTGTTTTATTAAGAGAAAATTGCATATTTTATGACAAAATGAACTGACGAACAAAATCTCATCTTCATGATGTGCACACTTTCACACCGCTGAATGTGTGTGTATGCGCGCGCGGTGCGCGCGCATGCCCCTATTATTTTTGCGTGTCTTTGGGGGTGGGACAAGGAGGGCTTCTTTACCATGTTGATGATTTTTTTTTTTCACCAGTAGTTGTTTGAGCGGCGCCTCTGCGAAAAAAAAATAGCACTTTTTTCTTTTTTGTTGTCGTTCTTTTCAAAAGAAGTTCTATATGTCTAATTTTGCTTAAGAATTACAAAAATAAATATATTATTTTACATGTAAAAGGAAGAGAAGAAGAAAAAATAGCTTAATATTCAACTGAACTAACTGACATGATTCCACTGACTTTGTAAGGTTCCTCCCAGCAGGAGACGGTGGCCTGTTTACACTGAATAACAATAGTTCAGTGTAAACCTGTGTTTCTTTATAGCTATATATATATATATATATATATATATATATATATATATATATATATATATATATATATGGGCATACATAGATATATGTATAGGGCTTTTATGAAGATTATCCTCCCACTGATCTTGACATATTAACGACCATTAGTACTAGAATATTAAAAATAGACATCCAGGAGCGACTAGTGTTTCAGACTAGTCACATTGTCCGCACCATGATCCCGGGCCCCACACAAAACACACACACACACACACACACACACACACACACACACCACACACGATTTGTCTTTTTAACAGCTCTATATGTATATTTATGTATAAATATATTTAATATTTATTTATGTATACCGGATGTATACATGCTGATTGTGCCATGTGCCAAATTAAATCATAAAACTGGAGAAGACATGTTGCAAAAACAAACAAAACAAAAAAAACACATTCTTTCTCACGCAAGCTTCCTCTGATTTTTATTCGACTCAATCGCATTGCATCAGATTTTTGTATTTTATTTGTATTTTATTTTTTTGTTGGTCAAACTGTCAAAACAACCTGTTTTATAACCGCCCAAAAGAGAAAAAAAAAGATTCCCGTATCGAACTGAACGGGAAAAACATCCACGACGGAAAGGAAAAGTCAAAAAAAAAGTCAAGAGAGCGCAATTTGTATTTAAGAAGGTCATTGATGAGTCATTGCGTAATCAAGCCCTGCGCATGGCGATTTCGGCCAATGAGACGCTTGAGTTTGTGTACTTTAATCAACGTCGCTTAAATGCCTTGTATTACTTCTTAGTGGATTACGTTTATTAAACTTTGAGGAGGCGGGATTTTACTTATTTATTTATTTTTGCGCCAGGTCTCTACTATCCGGATTGTACTTTTATTTAGCATCACTGTAATGTCTGCACAAACAAATAAATGCATATTTACTACTGCCAAATTTGCCCCAAGGACCTGCTATCGCTCCGAATTGTTACCAGCGTGCAAAAATGACGCCCCAACCCCTACACACACAAACACACACATCCCACCTCACTCAGTGGTGATTGGAGATTAGACTGGCTACTCGGACTGTTCGTATCCTTTTAATGAGCAGGAAAGTTCATAGAAAGGCCGTAACGTGACGCATCGTTTCTTCTGACCAGCCGAGTCGTGGCAGGTGGCCAATTAGAAATGTAGCACTCCTACAGGGTCCCCGTGGAAATCCAACGTCTCGTTCAAACGCCTTGGAGCGAGCAGCAGCAGCAGTCGGGCGAGTTCGCCGAGGTCAAACGCTTCCTAGAGTCAATATCGGACTCGCCATGCACGTCGTGAGTATCCCACATTTCAGATTAAAACGAGATCCGAGTCGGGCTCCCCTGCGGAACTGAAACTAATTAGCTTTTCCTTCTTTTTTATTTTTCCTCCCCCTCCCCTTTTCATCACATTATTCTTTACATATGTTTATCTGTAATTGGTCGGTTAATAAATACGACTCCTCCTGTCCGGGGTGCATTTGTCTCAGTTCGCTCCCGTGATTATTTTTAGGCCCCGCCTGCAATAGGCGTCTATTCGCATTGGAGTCGTTTACAGCAGCAAGTGCGGAGTGGGCGTCGCCGGATCTGTGTATATGTGCTCGTGTATATTGTTGTGAAGAGAATGTAGTGACACCGGGAGCATCACCAATTTCCTATGAAAAGCCCCGGTTCACAGCAAAGACACAGCTCGGAGGAGGGTTGGGTTTGTTTTTGTTTTTGCTTTGTCTGCAGGATATTAAGAGAAAGAAAAATTGAGGAAGGCAGAATCCCCAAACATCCCCCGCTCCCCTCCCCCACCCAAACTCTGGGCGATGGCAGCTTGCCTAAAGGTCTGATCGAGAAGGGTTTGAGCGAATTCGATGAAGCATCTAATCCCCACATTGTGAGCTGTGGCTCGCTGTGCTACCCTGGAGGACTAGGCAGAACTGTGAAAGTGGATTTTTTTTTTCTTTTTTTTTTTTTTTTTTTTTCATTCCCTCCCTTTTCCGGCACGATTGTCGTCAGGGCGCTCGCGCTGGCGCTCTCTCAATCGCTACCTCCCTGGGGGCTCAAAACTCCAAAACAATCCCTCTCTGTCCCTGACAAAAACACTCATTTCATTACTGAGCTGTTCATTTTTCCCCCTCTTTTTTTTTTCTTTTCTCCCGCGTCTTTTACATTCTCCCCGAGCATTAACACAGCCTCATCTTAGCCAGATTCAAAAACCAAACCTTTTGCTAATTATTATTTTCATTAATAAATATACACGATCTATGTGTAGCATCTCCTATAGTAGTATGTTTAAACGATGCTAAATGCTTCTTCTATTTTATTTTTATTTTTTTTAAATGTATAAAAACCTTCAAGAGACCCAATATGATGTTGCAATGATGTACTTTTCTGTGTAACAGACATTTATTATTATTTCTTTTTTTCTTTTTTGCAATACACTGGTGCCAATCATGCAATTCGATGTTAATTGTCTCGCTATCTCTTCATCCTGTTTATAAGCAACGGCGAAAGAAAGGAGGCCCGGGTAAATGCCAAGCGAATTACGCCGATCAGACGCGTCACGCGGGAACACAGGAAACACGGGGGTGAAAATGGCGTGGTCCGGGGGCATGCGGCGAGGAATGTTGATCAGCTAAATACGTTTAATATGTTTCAAAACGCATACAAACACGTTCCTATTACCGTAATGCCGTGATATGCAAATAATGCGCTGTGTGTGTGTGTGTGTGTGTGTGTGTGTGTGTGTGTGTGTGTTTTAAGCAACCTTTTTAAAATGCGATTTATGTCCAGGATTACAGAACATCTGGGAACATCTCATGTCAGACTCTATGCATACATTATGATCAGGCCCTATGTAATCTCAAATATCAACTTTGCATAGGTAAAAAAAAAAAAAAGGTCAAATATTAATTGTTAATAATCTCCAGGAATAAAAGTGTGTAAATAACATTCAAAATGCACATTTTCCAAATGGGACGAGAAAGTCTTGTTAATGGGTCGAGAGTGTTCGAGGCCGAGCGAGGATCAGCATTCCAAATATCCCACGTATCTCCAACTGGCGACGTTTCTTTGGTTTTTTTTGGATGCGATGAATCAAAAGTCCATTAAAAGCACATTAGGATTGTAACCACACAGTGGTTACGGCAGTCCGGCTCTGGACTGGAAGGTTGCGGGTTCAAATCCCATCACCAAGCAAGGCTTTTAAACCCTCAAGTGCTCCAGGGTAAAGGCGTTGGCCAAATGCTGCAAATGGACCATTTCTTAATTGTTTGGTATCGTCACTAAATGATGCCCGATGTTCTATTGGCACACTATAGACCAAATTAAATGGCGCAACGTCGTTTTTAGTGGACAAATAATACAGGTTAAAAGGAAACTTGTAGTGGTGACTGGGAAGATCTGTTTGTCCTGTGTTTATCTTCTCAATCATATTTCATCCTCTTATTCTTTTTTCTTTAAAAATATATATATATATA
>JACRUU010000004.1:4684634-4702134 GCA_030449085.1 Kryptopterus vitreolus
TGTGATGAATGTGTGTGTGTGTAATGTGTCCTGTGAATGGGTTGGCATTCCATCCATGGGTGTATCCTGCCTTAATGCCCATAGACGCCTGAGAGAGACACAGACTCCCCGTGACCCGAGGGAAGATCGGATAAAGCGGTAGAAGATGAATGAATGAATGAATAAGGGGGCATTTATAGAATCGATGTCTGACTGACACCAGTGGTTTATTTACCAAAATAAATGATGACAATAATTCCTTCTAGGCGCCCCCCCCCATAATGTTGTATATTTAGCACTATATACGTAGGTGAACGGGATAAAAACCGCATTGCTGGGAATAGATCTAGCCTTTGGTTGAAGAACATCCAGCTGTGCACTATTTGCAGTAGTGCGAGATTGCGGTGTACAGTGATTAGACGGCGTTCGAGTGTCCTAAATGGAAAGGTTGTTGAGTTAAAGGATGGTCATTGTCAGGTAATTGCTAACTTGGCTTCCTCTTTTCCATCCGTATTAACCGCCGTTTGTTTGCCGACACGCTGGGTGTTTTATAAGCCACGGATTATTGCCGTGTCAAGTGTCGCAAGCAGGCGGAGGCATTGGTAATAATGACCATTACGGAGCATCGACCAGATAATACCGCACTGCCGTCGTGTACGCCTCGTCACACTCGGTCTTGACAACTGGCTCTCTTGGCCGGGCCAAAAAAACCATCGCTACGAAGCTGCATCGACGGTAGTCGGCCTGTAGATGGCAGTAGTAAAATCTTCGGCAGATATGTAGAGTAGGATTTTTTTTCTTTCCTTTTTTTTTTTTTAACAATTATGCAGGTTTCCTTCACTTTTCTGTGTCTCTCAAGAGCAGGAGGTCATTTGTTCATCTTGAAGGTGTGCTTGTCTCTTTTAGTTTAGCCCCCTTTACTTTAGTGCTATTTATATATATATATATATCTATATATATATATATATATATATATATATATATATATATATATATATATATATATTAATGTCAGAGCACCAGAGGAGCCGATCTCTTTAAGGTTTATGTATAACATCAAAGATGAGGTAATGTGTTCATTTTTAATGAAGCCAATGGACATGAAAGCTGTACTTTTAAGTCTTAAAAAGAGCTCGTCATGTTTCCTTTTTTAGACTTCGATATACAAGGCTATCAGTTAGATGAATGCATGTGTGTTTTATATATCTATATGTGTGTATGTGTGTGTGGTGTGTGTGTGTGTGGGTGTGTGGTGTGTGTGTGTGTGTGTGTGTGTGTGTTCTCCTACTTATAAATCATGGAGGGGGTTGTTTAGAATTTTCAGCATTGGTTGCATTTCCACTGTCAGAGAAAAAAAATAAAATATCTCTAAAAAATATTAAAATATTAATTAATATAAATAGTAAATAAAAATCCAGAAATCACATTGAATGTTTGTTTTTTTTTTTTTTTTTTTTTTACAATTTATTTGTGAAGGTCTACAATTGTATCTGTGTATTTTGTCAGTTCTTTGCGTTTGCCCATGTTTGCTCCTCCGACTTTGGCTTGTTGGCGGGGTGTCTTTATGACGACTAACGACCTCAAGCAGGTGCTACTAATTTAGACTCTGGAGCAGTGTGGAGCAGTGTGGAGCAGAGTGGAGCAATGTGGAGCAGAGTGGAGCAGTGTGGAGCAGAGGGAAGCAATGTGGAGCAGAGTGGAGCAGTGTGGAGCAGAGGGAAGCAGAATGGAGCATGGAGCAGTGTGGAGCAGTGTGGAGCAATGTGGAGCAATGTGGAGCAGTGTGGAGCAGTGTGGAGCAGTGTGGAGCAATGTGGAGCAGTGTGGAGCAGTGTGGAGCAGAGGGGAGCAGTGTGGAGCAGAGTGGAGCAGTGTGGAGCAGTGTGGAGCAGAGTGGAGCAATTTTGGAGTAGTGTGGAGCAGTGTGGAGCAGAGTGGAGCAGTTTGGAGTAGTGTGGAGCAGTGTGGAGCAGAGTGGAGCAATTTTGGAGTAGTGTGGAGCAGTGTGGAGCAGAGTGGAGCAGAGGGGAGCAGAGTGGAGCAGAGTGGAGCAATTGGAGCAGTGTGGAGCAGAGTGGAGCAATGTGGAGCAGAGTGGAGCAGAGTGGAGCAGATGGAGTAGGAGCAGAGTGGAGCAATTTTGGAGTGTGTGAGCAGAGTGGAGCAATGTGGAGCAGAGTGGAGCAATGTGGAGCAGTGTGGAGCAATGTGGAGCAGTAGTTGGAGTGTGTGGAGCAGGTGGAGCAGAGTGGAGCAGAGTGGAGCAGAGTGGAGCAATGTGGAGCAGAGTGGAGCAATGTGGAGCAGAGTGGAGCAATGTGGAGCAGAGTGGAGCAGAGTGGAGCAGAGTGGAGCAATTTTGGAGTAGTGTGGAGCAGTGTGGAGCAGAGTGGAGCAGAGTGGAGCAGTGTGGAGCAGAGTGGAGCAGTGTGGAGCAGTGTGGAGCAGTGGAGCAATGGAGTAGTGTGGAGCAGAGTGTGGAGCAGTGTGGAGCAGTGGAGTGGAGCAGTGTGGAGCAGTGTGGAGCAATTTTGGAGTAGTGTGGAGCAGAGTGGAGCAATTTTGGAGTGTGGAGCAGTGTGGAGCAGAGTTGAGCAGGGTGGAGCAGTGTGGAGTGGAGCAGAGTGGAGCAATTTTGGAGTAGTGTGGAGCAGTGTGGAGCAATTTTGGAGTAGTGTGGAGCAGAGTGGAGCAATTTTGGAGTAGTGTGGAGCAGAGTGGAGCAATTTTGGAGCAGTGTGGAGCAGAGTGGAGCAGATGTGGAGCAGTGGAGTGGAGCAGTGTGGAGCAGAGTGGAGCAGTGTGGAGCAGAGTGGAGCAATTTTGGAGTAGTGTGGAGCAGTGTGGAGCAGAGTGGAGCAATTTTGGAGTAGTGTGGAGCAGAGTGGAGCAATTTTGGAGTAGTGTGGAGCAGAGTGGAGCAATTTTGGAGTAGTGTGGAGCAGAGTGGAGCAATTTTGGAGTAGTGTGGAGCAGAGTGGAGCAATTTTGGAGTAGTGTGGAGCAGAGTGGAGCAATTTTGGAGTAGTGTGGAGCAGTGTGGAGCAGAGTGGAGCAATTTTGGAGTAGTGTGGAGCAGAGTGGAGCAGAGTGGAGCAGAGTGGAGCAGAGTGGAGCAGAGTGGAGCAATTTTGGAGTAGTGTGGAGCAGAGTGGAGCAATTTTGGAGTAGTGTGGAGCAGAGTGGAGCAATTTTGGAGTAGTGTGGAGCAGTGTGGAGCAATTTTGGAGTAGTGTGGAGCAGTGTGGAGCAGAGTGGAGCAGAGGGGAGCAGAGTGGAGCAGAGTGGAGCAGTGTGGAGCAGTGTGGAGCAGAGTGGAGCAGTGTGGAGCAATTTTGGAGTAGTGTGGAGCAGTGTGGAGCAATTTTGGAGTAGTGTGGAGCAGTGTGGAGCAATTTTGGAGTAGTGTGGAGCAGAGTGGAGCAATGGAGCAATGGAGCAGAGTGGAGCAGTAGTGGAGCAATGTGGAGCAGAGTGGAGCAATGTGACAGTGGAGCAGTGGTGGAGCAGTGTGGAGCAGAGTGGAGCAGGTGGAGCAGAGTGGAGCAATTTTGGAGTAGTGTGGAGCAGTGTGGAGCAGTGTGGAGCAGAGTGGAGCAATGGAGTAGTGTGAGCAGAGTGGAGCAATTTTGGAGTAGTGTGGAGCAGAGTGGAGCTGGACTAATTGAACAGCAAAATAATGGGTCTTTTGAGGGTCAGAAATCTGGCTGATAATCGAGTGATTCACAAATAAATTGTTACAAACAAATAAATAAATAAATCACAGTGGAAATGTAGCTGTGCAGAAAAAAAGTCTACACCCCTCCATGATTTCTAACTGTGTGAAATGATTACTGCATGATTACTGTCACTGTCTCTCTCTCTCTCTCTCTCTCTCTCTCTCTCTCTCTCTCTATATCTCTCATATATATATATATATATATATATATATATATATATATATATATATATATATATATATATATATGTCTACTTTTTAACAGTTTACAGGACACTGCGCTGTCTATACATAAGGCCATCAGATATATATATATATATATATATATATATATATATAGATATAGAGAGAGAGAGAGAGAGAGAGAGAGAGAGAGGGGAGATAGATATAGATATAGATATCTCTATCTCTATATATATCTATCTATCTATCTCTATCTCTCTCTATCTCTCTCTCTCTATATATATATATATATATATATATATATATATATATATATATATATATATATATATGTACTAGATATGATCTCATTTCTAATTGGCGCTGATTCAGTTCTGAGTACAGGCTGGTTTTTACTTCTGCGTAGAGGCTACGACGTATCCTAAGCGCCAACGCCTACCCTACACCCTGTTCGACGCCGTACGCCTGACAGGCACCTCTCACTACGACCCAGAGTGCGAGGTCTGTGATTGGTCGACTCAGCAGTGTATAATCGTATGTATTCCGGGACATTCCTCTGTACCGCCATCTTTAAAGTCTATAGTGTAGAAACAAAGCACGGACATGGACCAATCAGCTGGAAGGATCATGACGGAAGGACATATAGACACCTCTATGATTCTTCATCGCCGTTTTACAAAGACGGCCAGATGGCAGATAATTCCTGTCTCTCCTGGAATTCGTAGTTATTGCTACAGCAGAAACACAGACGAAGAAACTCAAACACCACGTCACCGCCAACTAGTGTTTGGGAGTAGTCACTGCAGGGCGACGCAGGAGTATAAACACTGCGTAGGCTACAGCGTTCACTTGACGCAGAAGTAAAAACCAACCTCAGATCCTGCTACGTTCACACAGTATTGGTATTATTTAAATAGGTATTGGACTATTTTTTTTTATCACTTCAGCACTGATTGTCTTTTGTTTGGTTTTTTGAGTGCAGCAATTTTTTTTGTTTGACAAAATGAGAAGTGTGTGAGAGAATCGTGATCTCAATTCCCGTGGAGAAAAATCGTGCAGTGCGACTTTGTACTGTGCCAGTGGAGACTACAGCACGGCAGCTCACAGACGCCGCCGCAAATATTTCATTCCTTACTCAAGGCTAATGAGAAGGAAAATACATTAGTAGTTAAAATGCACGTCTCTTAAACTCTTTAAGCACAATTCAATATGCAAAACTCAATTTGCCGCAACGAAACCCAATTCCCTCTTATTTTCATGGATTAATGTAAGCACTGTGGTGCTGAACTGCAACACCTAAAACAAAAAAAAATGCTGCAGTGTGAGGAGAAATTGTACTCGGGTGAAATGTCTGCTGTGGTTGCCAAAAATAAAATTCAAGCGAGAGAAAAACGCTAGTTAGCATGAGGACGTGATTATCGTTCAGACAATAATAGAGCAGGATTATGACATCGTTGTGTTTTATGCCTCGTAGCGGCAAAACTGTTATTATTTCAAGTCAAATAAAAGGTTGAAAGGGTTTTTAGGAGCAGTCAGGCTTGACATCTTATCTAAGCCACTCATATGTCGCTTCCCAATGTTCAAATTACAAAAGTACACACTTTCAAGCTTCCAGTTTCTTTTTTGCCTTGGGGGCTTCGTTCTTTTGTCTGGTGTTCCTGCAATGTGCTCCGGAACCGGATAATGAGTGTGTGTATATGTGTGTATATATATTAGTGTTTTTGTTATACTTATGATAATAGTATTTATATATAGTATCTGTATATATTGTGTGTGTGTGTGTGTGTGTGTGTGTGTGTGTGTGTGTGTGTGGTGTGTGTGTGTGTGTGTGTGTGTGTGTGTGTGTGTGTGTGTGTGTGTGTGATATATATATATATATATATATATATACACACACACACACACACACACACACACACACACACACACACACACACACACACAAGATATATACAGATAGATAGATAGCTATATTAGTGCTTTTGTTATACTTGTGGTAATAGTATTTGTGGTTGATAGGTTTAAATATAGAAGAAGTGATGGCTTAGAACAGGGGTGGGCAAACTACAGGCCACATCCGGCCCCTCATTCCTTTTAATCTGGCCTCTGAAGATACACAATACAGAATTTTATAAATCAAATCATATTTTAAAATTATTACTTCATTCATTTGATCGTGCCCTGTAATGCCCTGAGGTCCCAGCAGGTGGCGCAAATAGTGGGACATAAACCTGGGGAAAATGCCCAGGGAATATAAACCTGGTTTATATTTATATATAAATATATAACATATAATTGCAAACCCCTGGCTTGGGCGGATAAGGCATTGGAGGTTGGCTCGCAGGGTCATGAGTTCAAATCCCAACCACACCAAAGCTGCCAATCCTGGGCCTGTGTCCAGTCCCTTAACCACCATAACTGAACCCCTGCTTCGCAGACAACAACCTGACCAACATTGCTCATACAATACTAGAAATCCCGAGCCTAACTCATTAAATCACATCTCCTGCCGAAGTGTTAAAAGTACTTTTTACGCACAGTTTAGTCAGTTAGACCGAATCGTTTTGTTCACACTGCTTGAGTCAGCTTTGGTACCCGATCTAGCTAACCTAATTGGCCGGCTTAAAGACGCCGCTGTCTTAGTTATCGCAACTCGCTTATTAGCTCGTTCACCAATTAATTACTCTAATTAGTAGGCACGGAGGGAAAGAAATCGCTGAACTGTGATTTAATGAATTATATTAATAATAATGCGAGGCGCACCGAATGCTCATCCTCTCATCATCGCCTGCGTTTTTATAAGCCCTTTCAGGGATACCCCGATGCTGTAATCAGACCATTTTGATGTCGTTTTAATTAGGCAATCAATTGAAAATGCTCCGTGGTACTTCTTTCGACTTATTGTACATGCATTTTAAGGGAGGGGAAGGAGGAGGGGGGGGGGTCTAATGCCTGAGAGTGGATTTAAAGGGATTAGGAACCGAGTGTGAATTTTAATATGAATGGTTACGGCCTTTTCACGACCAAAAAGCAAAGCCAGCCTTCCACGATTTTTTTAATGTCTCTCACACTGAGGCACACTGACACACACTGAGGCACACTAAGGCACACTCAGACACACTGAGGCACACTCAGACACACTGAGGCACACTGAGATGCACTGACACACTGAGGCTCAATGAGACATACTGAGGCACACTGAGACACACACTGAGGCGTACTGAGACACACTGAGACCCACACTGAGACACACAGAGACACACTGAGACACACTGAAACACACTGAGACACACAGAAACACACTGAGACACACTGAAGCACACTGAGACACACTGAAGCACACTGAGACACACTGAAACACACTGAGACACACAGAGACACACTCAGACACACTGAGGCACACTGACACACACATCACTGACACACTGGCACACTGACACACTGAGGCACACTGAGACGCACTGACACACTGAGGCTCAATGAGACATACTGAGGCACACTGAGGCGTACTGAGACACACACTGAAGCACACTGAGACCCACACTGAGACACATACTGAAGCACACTGAGACACACAGACACACACTGAGACACACTGAAGCACACAGAGACACACTGAAGCACACTGAGACACACAGACACACACTGAGACACACAGACACACACTGAGACACATTGAAGCACACAGAGACACACTGAGACACACAGACACACACAGAGACACACTGAGACACACAGAGACACACTGAGACACACAGACACACACTGAGACACACAGACACACACAGAGACACAGACACACACTGAGACACACAGAGACACACTGAGACACACAGAGACACACTGAGACACACAGACACACACTGAGACACACTGAGCTGGGTGGAATTTGTATTCGTCAACATTTTCTAAAGTAACTAATTTATTTCCATATTTTTGCGCTTGTAACTGTACCGGATTACTGTTACTTTTATTTTGTAATTGAATGACGTAACGGCGTTGCATGCAACTCCGCATCACTGCTTATGACTGCTGTCCAAACACTGCTGCGTGTTACGTGTGCATAATAACCGTCCGTTCGGAACGCAAACTAGGAACGCTGAGCTTTCGGCTTGACGTTTTTTGGTTTTATTTCCTCTAACAAAAAGTCCCATATCTAACACTTTTGCTTTTGCAGACTTCCCAATGACCTTAAAAGGACATCGCTGATCACACGGGCACTGAATCAGGGTCACGTAACCCCTTTCCGTACAGTTAGGACCGAGAATCCTGTTTATCCTGTTTAATTGCGACGGTCGTCATCATTTCCCCAAGGAGGCGGGCAAGGGAGAACACCCTCAACACAATGTCTTTAAACAAATAAACACCGCATTACTGTGGAAGCTCGAAAAGCATCTGATCTTAACAGAATTGGCTCATGAAGCAAGCGTTCAATGAATAAAAAGACCTGTTTCTTTGCTTTTAAAGGTGTAGTTTGCATCTTTACCTCACCAGATGTATGGTAAACGTGGTTGAAAGAGTAAAAAAAAAAAAATATGAAGTTTACAAAAATTATATTATTTATTATAACTAACCAAAAGTCTCTCTCTCAGTTCCCTATATGTCTTACTTGTGCATGTTGAAGAAATAAGTTTGTCATTAGATCTGCTTTTTGTTGTTGTTGTTTTCTTCATAAGATTCATAGTTGCTTTGTGAACATACATATTTGCTGGTGTAATAACCTCCACTCTTCTTCCGGGAAGATTTTCCCGCTAGATTTTCGAGTGCGCTTTTTGGAGCCACAAAGGGGGACCTGAAGTCATCCCGAATGTGTTGATTCAAGACACTCAAGATCGTCCATTCCAATCCAGGTAAAACATTTTTTGTTGTGGGGGGGGAGACGGGGGGGGGGGGGGGGCATATTTGGGTCTCCTAGTCACTAGAGATGGTACATTTTAATATTTCACAACCAATCACGTCCTATACAGTTGTGTGGATGAACCACATATTGATGGAAAATCCCAATTCTTTCCTTTGTACATGGTACTGTTTCTTTGAAGCATTTAAAGCTGAAGGTAAAGAGGATAAGTCAGGGTAGGGATGTTCATCTTCACTGTCTTAAACATTGTAATAGTCTTTATTTGTCACATTCTTGCTTCGCATATCCTAGCTAGTTTTTGCTTTGGTGCGCAGGGTCAGAGTGATACAGCGCCCCCTGGCGCACAGAGGGTTAAGGGCCTTGCTCAAGGACGCAAGAGTTGCAGCTTGGCAATACCAGGGCTCGAACCTTCCCGATCAGCAGTGTTGGGGAGGTTGCTTTGGAAATGTAATAGATTACAGATTACAATTGATCCTATTCATAAAGTAGTGTAACTTTTCAGCGACTTTATAAATGTGACATATAAATTACATTTGTTGACTTTCATTTGTCCACTAGGTGGCGCTTTAAGTTAACGTTCTAAGGAGAAAAAAAAAGTTTCAAGCCTCAAAAAGGATTCTATGTTTCGAAATGATTTTCATTCCAATCAAAATCACGGTTCGGGTGGAAATTGTGCCGTCGCCTAAAGCACCGACTTTACACCGACTTCTATTTGTAATCTTTAATTTCATTTATTTACACATTTTTTGTCAGTAACAGTAACGAATTACTGTTACGTTTATTTTGTAACTAAATTACGTAACACCGTTAGATGTAACTAGTTACTCTAGTGATGGATGCACAGAGTTAAAGATCTACATAAAAAAAAAATGTTGTATTTGTATTTTTCAATCATTTTAATATTTGCATAAATGAATGTTTAATTGTCTTGGTTTTCCAGGTCTAAATGCATTGAATTAAAAATAAATAAATGAATAAATATAAGTATCGCTGTAATGTGTGAAAACACGATGCATTATTATGCAAACGTTGTGCATTTGGCGGATCTAAATAGAAGCAAATCTTTGAATGACGCACTCATCACGTTCTTCACGTGCACACAATGATATAGAATAACACACACACACACACACACACACACACACCACACACACACACACCGCTGAGACATTAAGAGTGATGATGGTGCAATATTGCAAGCCTGCTTCCTTTTTCCCTGTGATGACTGCGGCTCTTTTTCCATTGCGGCCAAGAGAACCGAGCATTGTTGCCTCCTTATTGCACAATCTGTGCTCATCCGAGCACTACATTTCCGAACCCCCGCCCCCCCCCCCCCACCACCTGCTTCTGTGTGATGAACTCCACTTAGCGCACTGTTTCTTTGTGCATTGCGACTGTTATACTTCCTGTCAAGCTGCCAACTAACCACAATTTCCTTATTTACTCGTAGCTATGTCTACCGGAAAAAAAAAAGCACAGCTCTCATACGGACTTCCTGAATCACATAAAAAGTGACAGTAAATTCGTGGGTAGTTTGCTTTTCCACAAATGCTTTTCATTACACCAGTAAAAAAAAGAAACATTCAGAACAAGTTCTTAAAAATATATTTTTCTTTATTTTATCTTACACGTTTCATTTTGCGGATATAAAAATAGTCCTCAAGATCAGTGAAAAAATACACACATTATGTGCAATAATAGGAATGTTATTCGTACGGTACATACAACAGTAAAGCCTTATCTGATGCTAAGCTAATTAGCTGCCTTCATGCATTCATAAAATAATTAACAAATTATAAAAAAAAACAAACAAACAATGAGTTGATTGGGTTGACAAGGCGCTATAGTAAAGAAAAAAAAAAAGATATATATGTATATATAAAGTCGGCATTAATGCAAATCAGAAATTGACGTTTCCTAGAAAAAAATAAATAAATAAATCCAGTCATATAAATCTCAGTGAGGTTCAGTGAAATTTGAAATTATTTCCCTTTACCACCAAAAAAAAACACATTTTGCAATAATACACACAAATAGATGCATTTTAACAATAAACAATAAATATGGACAACAAATTAACAGGTTAAAAGTGTCAATTTGTTGTCCATATTTATTGTTCGTGGGCCTTGGACAACCTGTATGTCCTGTCCGGGAGAGAAGGGAGGGGGGGTGTGTTTAGTTTATTCATTGATGCCAGTTCCCTGTGTCTTCTTGCTGGTGCGTGCTGATAGTCTTGGCTCCTGTCCTGTAGTTACACGAGTCCTGTCGGTTCACATCTCTGTCAAGAAGATAAAGTCGTCATAGCTCGGGTCGACAAGGGAGACGGGCAGGAAGGATTAAACATGCTCAAAGTGTACCCAGATGTCTGGGGACTTATGATTCATGATCTGCACTTATCCCTACAACCCACTGATAGCGTGGCGTGCTGCGAGCGGGCCTTGTAAAACCACTGGTCTTTTGTTGATAGGCAGCCACTGGGGTAATTTAGCGGCGCCATTATCGCGGCAATGAAAATTTCATTTCTGTCTGTACTCTTTATCGCTCTAATTTTTGAGTCGAGGGCATATGAGCTCCGTATATTTTAATCGTGCGGCGGAGCATCGAAAACAAATACAAATATCTTCACTTCATGTGTATATATACTGTATATATATATGTATATATATATATGTATGTATGTATGTATGTATGTATGTATGTATGTATGTATTATATATATATATATATATATATATATATATATATATATATATTATATATATATATATATATATATATATATAGGTGTATATAAGGTGTATCCTGCCTTAATGCCAATAGACGCCTGAGATAGGCACACGGGCTCCCTGTGACCCGAGGGAAGATCGGATATAGCGGGAGAAGAAGATATATATGTGTATATATATGTGTGGTGTGTGTGTGTGTGTGTGTGTGTGTGTATATATATATATATATATATGATATATATATATATATATATGCGGCACAGAAAAGCCCGACATTTGCATTATCATTAGTGAAGGAATGGCTCCTTGTTAGGGAAAAGCGTGTGTTATTGATAAATTAGAGAAAAAAAACAATTGTATAGATTGTTTATAGTGCGTAAATGAAGTGTAAATATCGCCGATTTTATTGCAGGAGGAAACCGGAATTCACATACAACACACTTGTGTACAGGAAATCAGTGTTAATGAGGGTCAGTTAGTTTACCTGCCAGCTCTTTGTCCAAGTTCTCGATAAAGCTCTCGAGGTCGGAAGTGTCGCCGAGTTTGGCTGAAGGAAATAAACAGAGTGAGAAGTGAAGGATGATGGAGTGCTCTGGAATGGAAAATAAATAAATAAATAAATAAATAAATGCCGCCTAAGTGCCCATGCATTTCCTCTGGAATATTCTACGGGAGGAAATGCAATCTGACAGTCTGTGGATGAAGAAGGGACTGGAAACCAAAAAATCCAATCCCACACTCGATAGCGACGAAACAAATTTGCGGCGGCGTGCTGAACCGGCTTTGAATCGGGTTTTAAAATCTTATCGTAAACATCCTCTTCGAAGAGATTAGCCTGAAACAGATCAGCTCCTGAGTGTCGCAGGGGTTTGAAGTGGAACTGTTCCGAGTCTTATCCTTTTTTTTTTTTTCTTTTTTTTTTTTTTCCCTCCCCAAACGGTCGCCTGACGAATTAAGATAAAGGGCTTTTTTCTTTTTCCCCCGACTGATAAATACTCCAAATCATTTCAAGCTTCTATAATAATCCCTCTCATCAAACACCTCGTTACTCAAATTAAAAAGGCTAGGTGGGGAAAAAAGGTGGAAAAACGTAGCATACAAAACTGAAAAGTTGCATCAAAGTATTCAATTGCACAAAACTACATATAGCTAATATAGCTACATATAGCTAATATAGCACACACACATGTAAACATATACAGATGCCTGTGTAAATATGGCGGTTATCAGGATGGAGATTTAACAGTCAATACCTTTGTGTGAAGCCATCACGCCTGCCATGTTGAGTTCTTCTACGCTCGCGTTCAAGCTGCTTGCCCGAGACGGTTCACTAGCTGAGAAAAGCACAGAGAAAGCGGATTTAATGCTCCGAATGTTCAAACCTCAGAGTGGTAAAGGATGCTGTCCTGTGTTAAAGGCCATTCTTTATCTCTGTGCCCGTACATTTACATTTACATTTACATTTGCGGCATTTAGCAGACGCTCTTATCCAGAGCGACTTACAACTGAGCAATTGAGGGTTAAGGGCCTTGCTCAAGGGCCCACTAGTGGCAGCTTTGTGGTGGTGGGGTTTGAACCCATGATCTTCCGGGCCAGAGTCCAACACCTTAACCACTGGGCTATCACCTCCCTCATCCTCATCCTCATCGTACATAACCTCATCCTCATCCATAAACACCTTGTTTTTCACAGGCAGTCTGACTGATATAAACACTACAGAAAAAACATTCCTTTAGTGCTTGTGATCGGCGAGATTTTTCACAAGCATTTTTCCCTTTTCACTATGACTAGTTATGACATTTGACAAATGTCCTAACAATGACATTTATCCTTTTTTTTAAACTATTAATGTTAAATTAACTCCCATGTTTGATATACACGTGTATAAGTGGATTTTAGTCATGTATATGGTAAGGTAAATGTTTGCGGGACATTTTGGAATCTTGAAATTGTGGAAATAAAATAGAATAGCAATCATTAAAACTGCTTGGGTGGGGGGGGAACATGTCTTTTGGTTAATCTCATCTTCCCTCATTTCAGGCGCTTAAGAGCATATAATATTTCCTGTCGGTATAAGATTTCTTCTTAAAAAAAAAAAAAAAAGAAAAAGAAACCAGTCTTGTTTGATATAGTCTATTTGTTTTACTTAACCTGACAAGGAAAAATAGGCTAATTGTTTTGGCTTGTGATGCTTTTTAATTTGCTTCAAGGTTATAGATGGGAGCAGGTAATTAGCGTGAACAGAAAGTCGACAGTAATTGCTCTTCTTTCTTTTTTTTTTTTTCAGGTGTCTGTTCTTTATGACACTATTTGCGTTCCGTTTTTATTTCATTTCAACAAACACCCACTTAAAAATCACTTTAACTGTATTTAGAAAGGGGGAAAAGAGAGAGAGAGAGAGAGATTTTTTTTTTCTTTTATGTTCCTTTATTGACATAATATCATGGAAATAATCATGACTTAAGTCAGTTTTGACTTCTTTAGTCAAATAAATAGATAAATAAGTAAGTAAATAAATATAAACATGAATAAAATAAATAACAGTTCGGGACAATAGATGTAAAAGTGTGTGTGTGTGTGTGTGTGTGTGTGTGTGTGTTTGTGATTATTCATTTTAGCTCTGGTATAAAATTCAGTTCTTCATCTATTACAGAACAGAGAGAGAGAGAGAGAGAGAGAGAGAGAGAGAGAGAGAGAGAGAGAGAGAGAGAGAGCATCTTTACGACGAGAGAAAGAGGGAAGAGAGAGAGAGAGAGAGAGAGAGAGAGAGACTTTGACTTTTACCTTCCTTTATTTGACACAAGTCATGTTATTTACAGACTCTAGTTGACTTTTTTAGTCAAATAAATAGATAAATAAATGGGTGCTTACATAAATAAATAAAAACAGATGGACATTAAAAGCGATGACAGTAAAAAATGTGTGAGAGAGAGAGTGAGAGAGAGAGAGAGAGAGAGAGAGAGAGAGAGAGAGAGAGAGAGAGAGAGAGAGAGAGAGAGAGCAGAAAACTTATTGATTTGATTGAGTTAGTGCTTTTTTTACTTTGGATTTTACTTTTTTTAACTGTGATTTTTTCTTTGAGATTTTTCAATCCGAAATCAATCCGAAAAGTTTTATTATAAAAGCAATAATAATATGTAAGCAGAGGCGTTTCCACGCAAAAGACGGCTACAGGGGAGCGCCGCGCTTACCGTCATCCGCGTCCTCGATACCGCTGTCGGTCACCGCGTCCGCCGCGCGATCGCTCCCCGGTGCCCCCGACATCTCCTCCACCATGGCGTTGAACTCCTCCAGCAGCTCCCCCATCTCACTGTCCAACTCTGTAGCGGGTTCAGTGTAGAACAACAACAAGCGTTCACCCCAGATCCATACTTCCATATTATACTTCCACATAATAATAATAATAATAAATAAATATCTTGGTATAACACGACTTCTAAACAATCAACTAATCGGTAGCAATAACGATATACACTTAAAGTAACTAATAATAATAATAATAATAATAATAATAATAATAATAATAATAATAATAATAATAATAATAAGTATATTATTATAATACCATAACATATTGTATATCGTAGTATGTATTGTAGTATTCGAATTATATCCAATCATCAATTAAATCGAATCTCTTTTTATTGTAATAGATTAGCTTTTTCTATTCGCAAAACAATAAATAAATAAATGAATAAATAAATAAATACATAAATAAAGTGATGGAGAATACTGACCTGTAAAAGGAGCGGTCGACAGGCTGAGCTTCGCCATGAGATGTAACTAATCGAGAGAGAGAGAGAAAAAAAAAGTTGGAGTTGAGATATTCGAGTATCCTTCGCTGAGTCAATTACGTCATGGAGCCGCTGTCAAACTGCTGTGATCTGATTGGTTGGTTACAAAAAAGACCCAGACGCGGGTGTTACTGTATAGGAGCGTGCAATGGAAGGTCTCAGCCAATGAGAGTGCGGTGAAACTTCTGACGTAACGGAGAATGATGGAAAGTTTGCCTTCTGGAGGGGATGAAAGAAATCTTTTCTTTTCACTTTTTATTTACCCTCTGCCAACTAATGGTACTATTATAATAGACAATTTTGGGAAGGTTACTTTGGAAATATAATAGGTTACAGATTACAAATGACCCTATTCAAAATGTAATAAGTAGTGTCACTTTCCCAGTACTTTATAAAAGTAAATAACTGATTACTTTTGATTACTTAATGATTACTTTTATTTGTCCACTAGGTGGCAGTCGGAAAATACTGAGCTTCAGAATAAAATTGTCGGTGTGGGGTGGGTTGGGGGGTCTTTAAAGTAACTAAAGTACAGTTTCTAAAATAAATGTAATTTAATTCCGTGTTTGTTTGTTTGTTTTTTTGCTGTAAATAGATTACTGTTATTTTGTAATTAAATTACGTAACGCCGTTACTTGTAACTAGTTACTCCACCAACACTGATAATAGAAATATGTAATTCTTCTGTTTTTGCATTGAATGAATCAAAAGTAAAGAAAGAAAAAAGAAAGAAAGAACCAATAAATGTTCACTTCCCTGTTTTTATTCTCTGTAACTGAATTCCAAAAACCTCAACGATGTCACATTTTTTCCTTTGAGTGGGCGTGTGGGTGGAGGGGGCATCTGCAGTATTGCCCCTCTCTCTGGCACAATATAAAGGGTCCATACGAGCATGTTTTTCGCACTACAAATGTACTCTTTATGATACCAGTCTGTGCTGTTTTATAATTTCCATTGTCGTACCTGTATAGGAGTAAATTCCGGTCTATGACAATTCCATCAGAACACAATGGCCAATCAGGGACTGTCTGAAAAAGAAATGTATGCCGTCTTGTAAATGTTTATTTTTTGCCATTTTTTGGCGACCCATAAAATGTTAATTTGAGACCTGGAAGTCAAAACCGTCTACGCTACACTTCAGAAATCAGCCGCATTATGTGGAAATGAAACGTTATGGTAGACACGAGTTCAAGAAATGACAAGTTCAAGAAATACAACTGGTACTGGTACTGGTTCTCTGTATAAAGGTTTCAGAGCAGAGAAGCTCACTTCATTCTACACCAAGTCGAATGTTTTTGTCTTCTCGGGTTTCCTTTTTGTCGGTGTGAAAATGAGTTAACACGGCTGGTGTGAATAACAAATAACCCTCTTTCTTCAGCATTCATACACCCTTAAAAAACTGTAAAACCATTTTACATGCTTCTGCTTTTAACTAGCATATCTAGGTTAAGTTTGCATGTTCTCCCCTTGCCTCTGGGTTTTTTTTCCCTCCTGGTCCAAAAACATGCACAGTAGGTTGATTGGCACCTTGGAAAATTGTCCCTAGTATGTGAATGTGAGTGTGTGCGCGCTGGGTGCAGGGTGTGTCCTGCCTTGATGCCTGAAGATGTCTGTGATAAGCACAGGTTCCCCTCGACCCGAGAGAGAAGTCGGATAAAGTGGTAAAAGATGAATTAATGAATTATTAGCGTAACTGACTTTTCCATCCATACATTGTTCTTCCCCAAACAACACATTTACATTTTACATTTGCATTCGTCAAACGCCCTCATCCAGAGCAACTTGCAGCTATCGCTTTCAACTAGCTGAGCAGCTATGGGGTTAAAGCCTTTGGTCTCTGACCCAGGGGTAGAAATATATATATATATATATATATATATATATATATAAAATATAAATAATAATAGACTAAATATATATATATATAGGGGCACGGTGGCTTAGTGGTTAGCACGTTTGCCTCACACCGCCAGGGTCCGGGTTCGATTCCCGTCTCGGCCATGTGTGTGTGGAGTTTTGCATGTTCTTCCCCGTGTCTCAGGGTTTTTTTTCTCCGGGTTCTCCGGTTTCCTCCCCCGGTCCAAAAACATGCACGGTAGGTAGGTTGATTGGCACCTTGGAAAATTGTCCCTAGTATAGTGTGTGTATGAATGTGTGTGTGAATGTTAAGTGTGTGTGTGTGTGTGTGTGTGTGTGTGTGTGTGTGTGTGTGTGTGTGTGTGCCCTGCGATGGGTTGGCATT
>JACRUU010000004.1:4704634-4709634 GCA_030449085.1 Kryptopterus vitreolus
TTTCCAAGGTGCCAATCAACCTACCGTGCATGTTTTTGGACCGGGGGGAAACCGGAGAACCCGGAGAAAAAACCCCTGAGACACGGGGAGAACATACACAAACTCCACACACACATGGCCGAGACGGGAATCGAACCCGGACCCTGACGACATCAATAGATTTTGTAGGGGAAAGTGTTTTTTCCAAAAAATGTCACTAAGCTGAGTTTGTTTGTTTTTTTTAGTCTGGTTCCTCTTAAGTCTCCTTCCTCGTGTCATTTTGCATGAGAGTTTGTCATCATCACTTTGGCTTGTGCATTTGACATCGAAACCTACCTCCAGAGTTCCCAAGCTTTTAAGAAACCACAAATAAAACAGAACTGAAATTAAAGAAATGATTAGAGTACTAATTAACATTTTAATCATGATAAGCAATGGAACGCCTTGATAATGATTGTGCGTGAGCACGCCTGTGTGTGTGTGTGTGGTGTGTGTGTGTGTGTGTGTGTGTGTGGGGGCGGTGTTTAAAGTGCAGTGTAACAATTATTTTTCTTCCTCGTATCAAACTACTTTGGTGGCAAAAAAAGAAAAACATGTTAGAGACACTATAAACGAGTGTGAAGATTGACAGAACAGGTTTTATTCATCTCCTTTCACTTACATTCGGCAGTTTAGAAAGTTCCCTCCCTCGGAAATCTTAGTCACACTCATGTTTCATTCCGCACCGCTTCCTACACCGACATGAAGACTGAGCACCTGCGTTTCACGGAGCTGTGAACATGGTGTGTCTGTTACAGGTGAGTTGTTTACACACTCTCGTCTGTCTGTCTGTCTGTCTGTCTGTCTGTCTGTCTGTGTCTATTCTGCCTTATTCATTAGGAAATAAGTAAGCTTTTTTTTTTCCTTTAAATAATTTAAATGCTAGTAGATGCCTTTTTGTTTTTCTTCAAGACGTTCGTTCAGACAGACCCACTTGTTAAACATGCTCTGTGAGATAAGGTATGTGTGCGTGTATAGTGTCGGATAAGAAGTGAAACGACTTGCAAAATGAAAACTTGAGTATTTGTCAATGTCTTCTGTAAATAAATAGGTGTAAATGACAATGAATAGTGTTGGTGTGGCTACAAGGTTAAGATAACTGCAATCCATATATATATATATATCATATATCATATATCTGATGGAAAGAATTTAAGAGCCATAATAAATATAGAAAGGTAGAGGAACTCTTTATAGTCTTCATTAAGAAAGAGATGTAGTAAAATAGCCGGTTAATCTGCGGAATTTTGAGTGACAACTCGTGATTAATATTTACATGTTCATTTTTCTGCATTGGAATTGTGTAATGCCACAAATTGTGCAAAGATGACCCAAAAAAAAACATTCATTCGAGTACACAATCAGAACATTTGAAACGCTTGTGCGATTCACATCAGAACTACAAATCCTTAAATAAACGAGTGCACGTTGTCGTCTGTATAGAGTCCCACTATATCCTAAGACTGTAGGTACGATTCCATTACAAATTTGCGTAAAACGTTTTCGCGATATTTCCGAAATGTCGATGAAAAAAAACGTTGCGAAATGACGGTGTTTCCGTTAACCATATCGTGCGCTTAAAACTCGTCCCTTCGCGGTGTCACTCAAAAAAAAGGCTTGCTTATATCGCAGCCGATCGCACGTATATCATGTGACCTGGAAATGCGGAAAAAAAACTCGTTTCCATTACAGTTTTACGAATTATTCCTTTTTCACATCGTTTTTTCGCAGCGAGTTTTTGCGAGTTTTTGACGCGTTCCTATGAGCCGTATTTTTGATTCGCTATTTAAATAATGCGCATTTTGAAGGGTCACGGAAACGCACCTACTGTCTTTAAACTTTGAATAAGTGTTAAACATTTCATAGGGAAAGCGGGGTGTTGCTTACATCCGACGGCTAAAGACTTTCTCTGGTTCTCTTTAGAAAGTGCTCCTGGTGGCGTCTGTCAGACAGATCGTATGCCACGCTCTGACCCTTTCGACACCGGAGGAACAACCGGAAGGAATTCGGATAGGCACTCTAAGCACCTTGTATTCTCCTCCGTACCAGCTGCTGGCGAGATCCTATATTCGAGTGAATGAGGAAACGGGGGACGTGTACACGGCAGGGCGGGCGATCGACCGTGAGACGGTGTGCCCGTTGCAGGAGGGTGGATACTGTACCATCCCAGCTGATGTCCTAGTGGGCCCTGAACAAGAGCTGATAAAGATCACTATCATCATCGAGGATATAAACGACAACGCTCCATCTTTTGAAACGACGGAAATCCGATTCGAAATTCCAGAGGATACAAGTGTTGGGACGAGGCTGCCTTTGGATGACAAAGCTCAGGACGAGGACCTGGGCAGCAACGCGCAGATAAGGTACCGTTTAGAAGGCGCCGAAGGATTCTTCGCAGTGGCCCAAGACAGTTCATCAATTGAGCTGATTGTTGAAAGAGAGCTGGACCGTGAAACCCAAAACGAGCACCGCATGGTCCTTGTTGCTGCGGACAGTGGCTCAGTGCCACTAAGTGCTACGGTGTCTTTAATCGTTACGGTGCTGGACGTAGACGATCAGTGCCCGGAGTTCAGCCCCAATAACCCCAGCGCCGTTTCAGTGCCAGCAGGAGCGACCCGGGGAACAACGGTGACCCGGGTTCAAGCCATAGATCCGGACCTTGGCAGTAACAGTAGGATGACTTACTCCTTCAGTCTCCAGATCTCTGATCGGGCCAAGGAACTATTCCATCTGGACAGAAGCACGGGCAGGATCAGCATGGCTACGGATACGAATTTAGACAGCCTAGAGGAGCACGTGTTAAAAGTGGCTGTGAACAGCCCACCGTGCCCTGTCGAGCAAACTCAGGTAACCGTATACCTGCAGCCATTACATAGCCCAGAGCCCAGCGTCGAGATCAAGTATGTGGCGCAGTATAGAAACCAGACTATAATATTACCGGAGAATGAACCACCGTCTCTCTTGGCTCTTTTGGAGCCGAGAGACGTCTCGGGTATCCAAAGGGTCCTGTCCTTAGAGGACGACAGCGCAGGATTCACTTTGAAAGCCCAAGCGGGCAACTATCTCCTTTCAACCTCGAAGCCACTGGATTTTGAGCTGTGTAGCAAATACCTTCTGACTATTGTTATAGGAGACGCTCGGGGCAAACACGCAAAGAAGCAGATAAAAGTGGAGCTCGAAGATGTCAACGATAATGCGCCGCTCTTTGAAGAGGCGACTTATAAAGTGGAGATCGAGGAAAACAATGAGCCTGGCTCCTTTTTGCTACGAGTCAGCGCAAGTGATGCAGACAGCCGGCTTTGCGGCCAAGTGTCGTACAGGCTGATTCACAATACCCCCGTTATCTTTAATATTGATGAAGTGACAGGGGCAGTGTCTGTTTTAGAGCCCTTAGACAGAGAACAACAGGGGGAATACATCCTGACCGTCATGGCCAGGGACAACGGTTCACCTCCCTTAGAGGCCTTTACATCGGTGGTCCGTAAAGGTCCTGGATCAAAATGACAACCGGCCAACCTTTATCGCACCGCGCTTCGTCTTCTTCGTCTCCGAAGGGATTCCGTACCTAGGCCACGTCGGAACGATCGGCATTGGGGACGCAGACGAGGGAGAGAATGGGAAAGTGGTGGACGTGCAAGTACTAGGCACGCAGGTCCCTTTCGCCATGGATATGTCCCAGTCGGCACTCCGCTGCACGGGCGAGGTGGACCGAGAGAAGCACGAGTATTATGAGCTGGTCCTGCTGGCTATAGACGGCGGCAGTCCACAGCGCTCCTCCACTGCATCTGTAACCGTTTATGTGGAGGATGTAAATGACAACCAGCCCCAGGTGCTCCTGCCAAGCAGCAACTTCTCCTGCCAGACCGTTTCCCCCGATACCAGGGTCGGCAGCACCGTCACCAAAATTTATGCCATCGACCATGACTCGGGCATGAATTCCGATATTACGTACCAGATCATAGCCAGGCGGCCGATCAATCCCAGCCCTTTTCGACTCGATTCCCACTCAGGGAACATCACGTTGGCACAGCAGCTGGCGAGCAGAGACTACGGTATGCATCATCTCTTAATCAGAGTCAGCGATAGCGGGAAACCTGCACCTCTCCAGGACACGGTGTGGGTTAATATCCTGGTCAGTGAGATTTCCATGCAGTGCAACCTGACCACTGTTCCCCCATATTTTCCACCAGCCTCAGAGGCCCCACTGCCACCAAAACCACATAACCTCACGGATAGTTGTACGGAACTGCCTCGGCTCCTGCTACTCTGTGGCTTGGGTATGATGGCGTTCTCCATATCCCTGTCTCTGGGCATGTTTATAATTTGCATGAAGCAAAAACACTTGCGAAAAAGAACATCTAAAAGACATCGCACAATAGAACATGAACTGGAATATTTAAAGTAAAGGACGCTTTTTGTTGCTGTTGTTGTAAATAATACGGGGCCAATTAAATATCATGAAAACTCAAGTAAATATGAGTTCATTTTCAGGAACAGGAAGAGTGTGTGTGTGTGTGTGTGTGTGTGTGTGTGTGTGTATATATATATATATATATATATATATATATATATATATATATATATATATACACACACACACACACTATATATATATATATTATAGATAATATTGTATATATATATATATATATAGATATATATACATACACACACACACAAACGTGTATATATATATATATATATATATATATAGTGTGTGTGTGTGTGTGTGTGTGTGTATGTATATGCATGTATATATATATATATATATATATATATATATATATAAAAATTTATTTATTTATTTATTTGAAACCTTGTCAAGAAACAACAACAACCTAATAGTTATTATCTGTGCCTTAGAATAATATGTATGCTATGCATTTAATATGTCATTATAAGATTTCCTATACACCCACCAGGCATAACATTAGGACATTATAACATTATGAGCAGTGAATCTCATCATCATAACACGTGTT
>JACRUU010000004.1:4714634-4722134 GCA_030449085.1 Kryptopterus vitreolus
CACAATGTACACAAGCCCAAATGAATGTGTTGGTCATATATTGGTTCTCAATGCATGTCTTTTTAGTAAAATTATGTAGCACCATATGAGTGGTAACATCTTTTTGGACAACCCTGTACACACACATATACACACACACACACACACACACACACACACACACACACACACACATACATATTATATATATATATATATATATATATATATATATATATATATATATATATATATACAGGAAACTATTTCTGATAGTTTTCACTATTTGTGAGTCTCCGAACTTGAGCATTGAGGCCACTCTGAGGTTGACTGCTGATAACCCGGCATCTAGGCATTGAGGATGATCAGAACACAATACAATGTGCCACCTGGAAGCAGCAGCAGCGAATGCAATGGAGGCGGAATGAAATCTGCTTTAACAGAAGTACAGCGCAAGCTCAATCAAATGCCTAACCCAGGGGTGTCAAAATCTTATCTGCCAAGGGCTGGTGTGCCTGCAGGTTTTCATTCTAGCCATGCAGAGACACCAGTGGCCTCTAGTGTTATAGGCTGTCACACAGGCCCGGGAGGTATTAAACCATGACCTCCTTCTGTCCGAAACCCACACTAGATATTAGAGGCAGCAGGCTACCTTGAAGCGCCCTTGCCTCCCGTCACACTATTGCCATAAAGATGAGTTTCATAAACTGCAATAGTGGAGGTCTGCAGCTATACAGACCAGTTAGGTCGGCCGCTTTGTCGTGACATTATCCAGGCATATTTTGGTCCCCTGGTGATTAAAATAGGCGAAAGACAAACTTCTACCGAATGCATATGCAACTCATGCATTAAACCGTTTTCCTATGTGGCAGAATCCATATTCTCTAATTCCCAATACAATTTTCTGAGCTATCCCCCACCCCCCCATTCACTTTTTTTCTTAACACAAGACAGGAGAAATGAGATTACGACCAACTGATTCTCACCTTTAAGAAAGGGGAAAAACAGTGTAGAGGAAACAGTTCTGTGCTTATATGATAGCTCCGAGAAAATTGCCAGATCGTTTCAAGCTACAAGAAAGGATACGGTAACTTGGGGGGGATAAAAAAAGAAAAAAAACTCACTCTTTACAAGTGTGGTGAGCAGTCAGGCATCTAAGCATGAATAAACAATCAAATCCTGAGATGGATATATCAGAAGCACGCGTGTGTGTATTCCACTCCTGTCAGACAAGCCATCATAAGCAGAGATTTACCCAAACTGAAGGTGAACCTTGGAAGAAAAACGAATTGCCAAACCCGACAACCCTGTCATGCTTAAAGTAATAGAAATCGCACTTCTTATACATTATGATGCTTGATGTGAGCATTAACTCAGTGTCTCTTTGCAGGCCTCCGCATGACTGGATGTTTTTGACAAGTGTGTGAATGTTCAGGTGTCCTCAGTAAAGTCTATATTTTACCATTTTAATTCACATTATTCCATAAAATGATGTCCAATATGCAATACAAAGACTACACTGGTATACAGACTGCCAACTGGTAAGTCATTATTTATCTGATATGATCAATAACTGTTTTAGATTTTCTAATTGTGTGTTCTTTAATTTTTTTTTTTTTTTTTTACTTTAAACAAACTGTGTATCATGTAGCATTAGTATCAATAACATGCCAAAATGGACTTGATTGCACTAGCTGGCAAAGACGGTCTACCAGCTTGACCAGCATGTGTTTTGGCAGCTGGTAGCTGATATGACCATGTTGGATTTTTCTTGCAGTATGGTGGATCACATCATTATTATTTTTTTGTAGCATTTATGGTTCATTGTTTCATATACAACATAAGCCTGACAGTAGTCATCATCAAGTGAATTCCTGATTTACATTTTTTTTTAACCCTTATTCTTAATTTTAATAATTGTATGCCTGCTCATTATTCAAGTTCAAAATGAGGTGTGGTCACCGCCAGTTGCATGTGTATGAGCTGAATGTCCAAATCACTGTTCCCAAATGAACCGAACACTAATATAAACCTTCCTAACCACTGCTCATCACCGTTTCAGATTATTTGCGGTTAACAAACGTCTCCAGCAGGTTACTTAGACTACTAGGGTACAAGATACTGAAGCGTCACCAAAGGTCGCAAGATAAGTACACCGAGTGGAAAGAAACGGCACTATGGAGACACCTAATCAGCCTTAACAAGCCCAGTGTAGAGATTTAAACAGCTAATCAGTGACGGTCGTGTCAGGTAATTACACAGAGTGAAACGTCCCCTAGATTTGCATCGGCGCTGATCTTTCTCCAGAGGAACTAAAAAAGTTAGACAAAGTATTCACTCGCCAATCAGTACAAATTATAATAAAGGACAGAGCTCATATATATATATATATATATATATATATATATATATATATATATATATATATATATATATATATATATATATATATCACATCACACACACGGCATTAATGAGACATTGTGACATGCACTGCTAAAGTTTTATTGTCCAGATATACCCAGACACACTATTTTGTTTGTGGACCCCTAAATATCACACCCATATATGTGCTTTGGCATATCCTATTCCAGATGTAAACCTCTGTAACCTCTTTGCTATATAATAAACTCTAATCGTCTAGGAAGGCTTTCTACTAGATGTTGGAGCATGGTTGTATGACTGTGCCCCTTTCATTTACAAAACACATTTGTGCTTGTGTGTGTGTGTGTGGCGCACTGTGCACTGTGTATTTGTGTATATATATATATATATATTATATATACACACGTGTGAGTACACAAAACTATATATATATATATATATATATATATATATATATATATATATATATATATATATATATATATATATATATATATATATATATATATATATATATAATATATCTATCAGCGGGCCAAATTGCGATATCTCTGTCCTGGTGGGGGGGTTGTGTTGGATCTTTAACATTTTCGAAATGAACTGTAATTTAATGACACGTTTTTTCTCAGTAACTGTAATCTTATTTTTATAATTAAATTACGTAACGCATAATTACGTAATTACGTACGTTACATATAACTAGTTACTAGTTACACTGTGTGTGTGTGTGTGTGTGTATACATCCGCAGACATTGCGTCACCCGGCGACTTGTTCTTTACTTTCCCCTAATAACAGACTGCGGCGCTTGTTATTCAATTACTACTAATCAAAGCAAAAAAAAAATGCTCACGTGACTTCAATTAGTTACCACCATGTGCAATGTTTAAACTCCAGTGTTTAATTCTAATTCCTTCATGCCGCTAGAATACTACCGCATTGTTAAGAAACAGGATTGGGGGGGGGGCAAGGAAGAGAAAGAAGAAAAAAAAAAGAAAGAAAAAAGAGGCTCTAATACAATGCAAATGCATGTCGCTTCTTGTGTGTGGTTGGAGTAAATATCTCCGCGCACGCACAGAGTCCTGACCTCCTCCTCCATTCATTCTGCTTGGTCTTGAAGCCTCCCATTCTAGTCTCCTCCATTGAAAAGCGACATTGAAAGCGAATCCCGGCCCGCCGTCATCGTCCTCTGTGCTTTGTCTGAGACACACCGAGCAGAAGCTGAGCTTTAATAAGCACTGAGCCGAGGCCCTGCTCTTCATTTCATCCTCACACAGCAACAAGCCAACCTGCAATGGGTGAGTTTATTCTTTCCAAACGATTTCTAATTGGTCTTTTGAGGGGATTATTACTTTTAATATCATATTTTTACTTATAATGTACTGCCCCCCCCCCTTCAACCTGTTGAATTCTGTTAACTAAATGACACACAGGAAGCTTTTAAAATCATTTCTTTGTATATCCAAAGAGAAACAAATTATTTGTTTATTCCTAGAAACTGAATCCTAATGAGAAAGCAAGTGAAGGACATTTTATTGATTGTAGGAACAGGAACCAACAATCCTCATCTGGGTCCCATCAAATGTTTAGTCAAGGGTTTGTTTGTTTATTTATTTATTTTTGTTCTTGCTGTTAAAGCCGTGACGTGTTTTACTATATTCTCTCGGGGACGAGGTTTCCGTGTCCCTGTGTAACCTCGTGGCTACCTTTTGAGTCTTTTAATCATGGTCGTTTTAGTTTCACTGTAATTGTAAAGTTACCATCTCGATGCCGCCTGCACTAACATTGATTTTCTCGTAAATGCGGCACTGTTACGATTCGATTTTATCGTCTGTAAACTTGGCTAGGTGTTTTTTCAGGATCTATTTTTTTTATTCCTTTCTTTTTGTTTGTAGAATGTCCTCAGATTAGAGTTAAACCCAGCTTGTGCTCCTTCTGTACCACCTCTTGTTATTGTTGCATCCTGGGAAGAAGCCCTACTAACCCCCCCCCTCCTCTTCTCATCCTCCCGCCCCCCCCCCAGCAGCCTTTCTGCACCCACGGTCACAAGCCGTCCCCTCCCCTCCCCTCCATGCCAGCTTTCAAAAGTCGATCTGTTTGTGGCCGAGGTTGCTGTGGCCTTTTGTTTGCGTCAACATTGCTTGCCCTTGTGCCCCCGAGCTGCTCGAGACAAAGCGCATTGTCAAACGGAGCCACAAAAGAAGCCACTCTCCCTCGGTGCCTCGGTCCTCCCTTTTTTCTCACACTCTGTGGGCTGTGGTGCGCCCCGATATTTACAATCCGGCAGACAGAGACTGGGGGGGTGGGGGAGGGGAGATAGAAAAAAAAGAATCCTTGCTTGCTTGTGGCCTATTAGATAAGACGCATTCTAGACCCAGCTGGTGTGCGTGAATGCCTCAGTGTTCATCATATTCACGTATTGAAAATATTCTGAATAGCATCTCTGTATTCATTTGTACTATTTATTTATTCCCCCCCCCAAACCATTATACCCAAACCATTATGTGACCTCACTGGTGGACAAACGACGCTGTTTGTTCAATACAAACACAAATAAGATGTATATAAGAACGTTGGACGGACTTATACGTGCTATTCTTTATTAAATAGCTCCTTTTTTTTTGCTTTGAATATGTCGATTAAATGTGAATGGGTCATTAATATTCAAATAAACATTTAGACAAGGGTTTTAATACTAATGAGCTGCTGTTCAAGGAAACAAATCCCCACATTATTGCTAAATTTGCTGGTCTGTATTTTGGTCTGTGAAATTCTATTTCCTTCGTACGAAGGTTCAGTGAATTGATAAATACCCTTTTAATGAGAACGTTAAGCAGCTAATAAAGCCTGGTGTATAAAATAAATAACGTTATTTATTTTTTTTTTTAGGAAAAGCAAGTGAGCCAGGTAATATAGCACGGAAAGGAAGTTTAATGGGGATGATTAGTACCAATTGTTTGTGTGTTGCAGGTTGTTACGAGTGCTGCATGCGGTGTCTGGGAGGAGTGCCGTACACCTCCGTAGTGGCGACTCTCCTCTGCTTCTCCGGCATCGCGCTGTTCTGCGGCTGCGGGCACCAGGCGCTCGCCGAGACCGAGAGGCTTATCGAGAGCTACTTCGCCCGCAACCTGCAGGACTACATCACTCTAGCCTACCTGTAAATCACACGTAATTCCCTGTCGGTGGGTGGGAGGGAGGTGGCGGGGGGGTGGGGGTGGGGGGAGGCATTTTGTAAAGTGCTCACGTAGGAGTTTGTATGGCGTTCCTGTGAAATGTCCTCGTCTAACCCAAATGGAACGGACTATCTGAGAGGAACCCGTAATGATATTCGGTTCTGCCGTGAAAGACCAAAATTGGTCCATTAGTAGAACTCGAGAGACTCTTGATGCGTGTACTTTGTTTTCATCCATGATGATGATGATGATGATATAGGATTAACATTTCTTTTCAACACCCTCCCACCCTCTCTTTCTTTTTCTTTTTAGTATTGAGTACTTCCAGTACATTATCTATGGCTTGGCCAGCTTTTTCTTCCTCTACTGCATTGCACTGCTGGCTGAAGGCTTTTACACAACCAGTGTGGCTAAGCAAACCTTTGGCGAGTTCAGGAGCACCGTATGTGGCCGCTGTCTCAGTACAACGGTGAGTTGTGTGTGTGTGTGTGTGTGTGTGTTTGTGTTAAAGAATGTCAATTTTGCTTTTACAATTTATTGGGATTATGTCCTTTCCATTGTCATTTCTGGCTCGAAAATTCATTCATTCATCTTCTACCGCTTTATCCGATCTTCCCTCGGGTCACGGGAAGTCTGTGCCTATCTCAGGCGTCTATGGGCATTAAGGCAGGATACACCCTGGATGGAATGCCAACCCATCGCAGGACACACACACACACACACACACTCACATTCATACACTAGGGACAATTTTCCAAGGTCCCAATCAACCTACCATGCATGTTTTTGGACCGGGAGGAAACCGGAAGAAAAACCCCCTGCGGCACGGGGAGAACATGCACGTCCACACACACACACACACACACATGGCCGAGACAGGAATCGAACACGGACACTGGAGGTGTGAGGCGAACGTGCTAACCACTAAGCCACCGTGCCCCCCGGCTCGAAATTGTCCTTCTAATATAGAAAAACTCAACTTGAGAGGAAGCACTTTAAAACAATTGTAAAAGTGTGTGTTTGTGTGTGGGGGGGAGAAACGAGATCCAATTCACCGATCCTGATCTGATATTTCTTCGCAGTTCATTGTGATCACGTATTTCCTGGCCGTCGTCTGGCTGCTGGTGTTTGCTTTCTCGGCACTTCCCGTCTTCTTCTTCTACAACATGGCTGCAACCTGTCGCACCATCGACTTTCTCTCCGAGACGCCCTCGAGCATTAATCAGCTGTGCATGGATGCCAGACAGTTCGGTAATGAACTCGCTCTCGCAGCATTTAATATCTTTATCGCACTTGTTTTGCCTCCTGACAGCGCTGGGATTTGATTTGGCCCTTTTGTAATGCTGATTAAAATTCCAAGGTTGTCTTTTTGGTTGCTGCCATAATATGTGTGAAATTAGCCGATTATTAGGGTTGTGTGTGTGTGTGTGATGGACTGGGCGAGCGATCTAGACTGAGCTCTTTTACACATATTTTAGAATGCGTTTAAGCAAGAAGAACTGATCTTTTATTAAAGTTCAGGAGCTCAGGATTTGGTATTGAAATGCACATAAGTGTTGAATCGAATGAAATTAATTGACTGGCTATAAAAGCACATAATTAGGCGGTTTGTTCAGGAGCAATCTTTGTGTGTGTGTGTGTCTCTCTCTCTACATCATACCAAGAAGAAAAGAGCATCGGAAGGTTGTAATTGCTCATCAGTCTGGGGAGGGTTTTAAGGCCGTCGGCAGGCAATTTGAAAGTCGCCGTTCTACCCCAAAAAGGCTTGTTTACAAATACAGAGCCTTCCGGACAATAACCAATTCTACCGAGGAGTGTGCATTCGAGGAAAATACAGACCCAACGCATGTAATGTGTAAATGTAGAAGGGATATACTAACATCACATGCCCTATAGGCCTATTGTAAATATTTAAAAGGACAGCACAAACTGTTGGGTTATATTGAAATGTTTTGAAGTTGGTGC
>JACRUU010000004.1:4727134-4747134 GCA_030449085.1 Kryptopterus vitreolus
GTAACTTACAATGCAGTTCAATATCTTCCAATACTGGGTATAAATAATAGTAGAGCGTTATTGTAGTCGCTGTGAGAGGAAACGCGTGCGTCGGATCTGATCCCGTTTCACAGTGAACCATTCTCATTATACGTCCGTCATAAAGATTCGGCGATAATCGGATGGATGTGCCGGCCCATATCGCCTGCTACATAAAACCATTATTGGGACGGAAAGCGTAAAGCGTTGTGGCGTTTACATGCGAGCGCAGGCAAAGGCAAGGGCTATCCTTCAGGTTAATGCGACACGACCATATTTATTTATTTATTTTAGCATGGAGAGTAAACGTTGAATGGAAGGACGGAACTGATGAGCCGTTGCTTTAATATACACGGCAACAGTAGATATCAAAATGTTTCTCGGGTCTGGGTCTAAGAAAGAGACATCGATGTCCCGTGCAAGGCCCGCGAATGGGGACGTGGACGGGAGGGGCGGGGGAAACTGAATGTTAAAACGCGTCAACGGTATCAAAATCTTTTGTACCAAATGTATCTGAAAACGCGGGACTTGTGCACGAGTACCTTTTTGCAACACACTGAAAGTTCAAGACCACCAGGGCAGATGTGCTTTGGTAACATGTTTTGTTTCTCACGTTCGGATTAGCGAGACGTATTACTAATTATTTTGCCATTTAAAAGTAAAAGGCGGCAAAAACGACGAGCTATAAAGCACCGGAGCGCGCGCACTCGCGATGGTTAACTGCTACACGCAAACAAAATAAATAAATAAATAATTACAAATTAGTGCTGACTTAAGAGCGACTCGTAATGCTTTACTAGGCTCCGATGAGGAGAAGGACTGAATGTAAATGCATGCTGTTTAAAACGGTTGCGGGGTTTTTTGAGCGGACAGCCCTTAATTTTAGTGTACCGTAGAGGCGGCGCGCGCTCCGACGCTTAAAAGATCGTCCGGCATTAACAGTACCTTAACATTCGTTAAGAACGCGAACTAAAAATGCAGCATTTAGTGGTAATTCAAACACTTACAGACATAAAGCATGATGTACGATTTGACAGAATTGGGGAACACGCGTGCAGGAACCCGCACTCGGAGAAATGAGAGCTTCGCGAAGCCCCGTGACCTCTAGGAAAAGAAACCCGGAGATCCAGTGCAGCACGGGGTGGGGGGTGGGGAGGGTTGCCTTTGGCAGGTAGGAGTTAGAGATTACAGCGTACCATCGACACTACGGGTGTAATTTCTCTTGCTAATCAAGTCGGGGAAACGATATACAGTCAAGGTTATGCTGCATCCTTATCGTAGCATTTGACCTTTTGTGAGTGAAGGCAGAGATTAGGACCATCCCGAAGGTTAATGCGACTCAGCAGAGACTTTTCATCATTAGTTGTTCCAGTGTGGTGCCCTTTTACACACACACCAGACAGACTCGGATAAGTCACTTGAAATTGACCAGACACTCCTCGTCAGTCATACTGTTTTGCAAATGTAGGCAGAAAAGCAACCAAAAAAAAACAAAACACTGTACCGTAGACACTGAATCTCTATAATCTGTACCTAAATAAGCCTAATCCTCCAGTCACTCGTTCTACTCCCTTTCCATGACATTGACCTTTGCAGGAGCAGGCAGCGCTGAGGAGCATCTAGAAGGTTTAACCCCGTTTGATGACGTTAATCTGGGGAAGATCCTCAACAGCAGGACGAGCGCGGAGCCTTGCGATTGCCGTGCAGGTCGATAGTGCTCCCGAGCAAAGTGTGATCGACGTGGTCCTCACAGGCGAGCACTTCGCGGACGGCGGCCTCGAAGGCGGCGCTCACGTTGGTGTCGTCTTTCGCGCTCGTTTCGAAGTACGGGCAATGGCCATTCTCCTGGCACCAGGCGCGCGCCTCCTCCTCGGGCACCTGCCGTTCGCCGTCCTCGGCCTTGTCCACCTTGTTTCCGAGCACCACGAAAGGGAAGCGCTCGGGCTCGCGCACGTCGGAGTAGCGCACGAACTCCTGCTTCCAGGCGCCCAGGTTGTGGAAGCTCTGCGCGTCGTCTACGGCGAACGTCAGCAGGCAACAGTCGGCGCCGCGGTAGAACGGCGTGCGCAGGCTCCGGAAGCGCTCTTGGCCTGCCGTGTCCCAAATCTGCAGCGTGACGGGGCGCCCGTCCACTTCCAGGTCGCGGTTCAGGAATTCCACGCCGATGGTGTGGAACGAGTGCGAGTCGAAGCGGTCGCTCACGTAGCGGTTCATCAGCGAGCTCTTGCCCACGCCGCCATCGCCGAGCAGGATGACCTTCAGGAGGAGGCTCTTGCCGCTCATGGTGCCGGATACGGCGGGCTCAACGTGACCTACAACGGATACATGAGAAAGCACGCGGTGTCATGCACGGGTGAGAATGCTGGTAGATGACTTTAACCAATCTGTACCAATCTATCACTCTGACTCTTCCTTTTTTTTTTTTTGGTTTTTTTTTTTTTTTTTTTTTTTTTACACAGGTTTTGTAAAGACTCCTGATGATAATTAGAAGGCTGTTAAATCCCAGAAATGGGCCGTGGAGCAAATCCGCTACCCAGGGCTATGACGAGTAATCAAATCGGTAATAGTTGTGCTACGAGACTTTCCGATTAAACTTAGACGAAAAACACGTTTGACAGAAAATGACAAATGATCTTCCAACAGAGACAATATCCTGGCTGTTCCCAAGAAGACTTCACACATCCGCGACACTTTGGAGCCCCATCCACTGCCTGGAAATGATTTTACTCTCACAAACAAGGCAAGGAATACTCATTCAGCACAAGTGTTTCTTAGTCACACTGAATTTCTATTTTAAACAAGGCTAATCTATATATACCAACGTTTCTCTGTAAGCCTCTCCAAGTGATAATCAATTAACATATTCAATCTTTAACGATTTGAACATATACCCTATTGAGAACCCTCATCTCAGACCCAAAATATAATCGACTTCCTTTTAATAAGTTGTACAGGTTAATACTAATACATTAAATATATAATCGGATCTCGCATTAACAACAAAACACTAACCTGCTTGCAAATTGACCCCCAGCATCTTGAATAAAGCTCTAGCGACGAAACGCTCTGTGAACCGAACAGCAGTTTTTTCAGCAGTGCACAGACTTTGGACAGGGAAACTCCCTCTTACAGGGGCTACAGATTGGTTAATGCCAGTGGTCTGTAGTTCACAAAAGAGTTTAAGGTGCAGGAAGAAATAGCCCAGGATTTTATCTGTGCATACGCCATCTGTAGTGAAAATGAGTTTCCTTTTATCTTGCTTATAATGGATGTCTGGAGGGCAGGAATTTCATATTTCTATCATTCCTTCTTTCAGAGGCGGCTATGGGTGAAGTCCTTGCTGCTTTGAAGTAGTGGAATATCCATGTTGCGTAATATTCTAACAACTTTGCGCGGTACATGTCAAAAAATAGTGACCCAACAACAAAATCATACATACAAATCAACATTTGCATATTGAGTACAATTCAACTCGTTTTATAACATTTGTCTGGAAAGTACGAGGTCATTTAAAGGATTAATTGAAGACAAGCGTTTCATAAAGGGAATGAGAATAAGGCCCAGGGACTCCCATGGATTCAGGACTTGGGTTTTCACCACGCCGGTTTGTAAAGTGTTCCATGCATCAATAATATAGGAGTCCAGAGCACTGCAAAAGGGTATTGATGCTCACCAGGCTATAACATTTCTAATTGCACTAATTGCAAAACATTTGAGCTTTACTGAACCAGGTGATGTATAGACAGAAGTAGTAATTCATTCATCTTCTACCGCTTTATCCGATCTTCCTTCGGGTCACGGGGAGTCTGTGCCTATCTCAGGCGTCTATGGGCATTAAGGCAGGATACACCCTGGATGGAATGCCAACCCATCGCAGGGCACACACACACTCACATTCATACACTAGGGACAATTTTCCAAGGTGCCAATCAACCTACCGTACATGTTTTTGGACCGGGAGGAAACCGGAGAACCCGGAGAAAAACCCCGAGGCACGGGGAGAACATGCACAAACTCCACACACACATGGCCGAGACGGGAATCGAACCCGGACCCTGGCGGTGTGAGGCGAACGTGCTAACCACTAAACCACCGTGCCCCCCCCCCCCCAGAAGTAGTAATAACTACTGTTATTAGTAGTAATAACTCCCACAAGTCAGATCAGTCTGCTTTCATTGACACTGCAATACAGCTACATAGAATGGTGACAGTAATTGCTTGTTTGTTCCATTTACCTTTAAAGGCCAAGTACTTTAAACAGACTTGTTAGCCCTGGCTAAATAACAACAATGAGTCAGTAAATAAAGGCACTAACACAGGAAACAGGTGATGTTCGCGCATGCGCAAAAACATCCCTGACGGTTTCGAGCGTACAGAAACTATTCTTCCCCTTTCGGCTTGGTTATGTCTCAGACCAGTCGCACAGAGATTAACAGTAATATGTATTTTACACATGTTTTGCGTTTTTTTTTGACAGAATTATTGCCAGAAAATCCCATGGAATCCCGCATGCTAGCGTTAATATTAGCAACCGTCCATCATTCACCGCAGTGCTCGTTACCGGTAAGGACTCCTGAGCGAGAGTCAGTCATAATCAACCTAAAACAGGTTAAACGATACATTTCACCTGGTAAAAATTCATCTGAAGACATGTTTGAGTTTATTTACTTTTCCCCCTCCCTCAGCATTACCTCATTGTGTCCGGCGCGTCCCCGCTGCTCAGATTTGACGTGCTCGCGCTCCTGCCTGCGTGTCTCTCACGCGACCATCTCATTGCCGCCCGGTGGTCCTAAAGCCCGCCGTCGCTGCGGTGATTTTGTTTCATTTAGAGCCTCAAACAACGAGAAAACACTTTCTAACTAAACTTTTCCGTTAAGAAATAAATATATCTACACGTTCCCTTTTTTAATAGTTTTTTTTTTCTTTATTACTATTTCATTGGCCCATGTCTCCGTAACACTAGGTGGCCATAAAGCCTACACGCCCTGTTCAGTGTCCATCCATCGCTGAAGAAATACCTCATTTCTCCCCGCTCGGTTTTTTATTTTATTTTTAAACTATAAACATTGTATTATATCTTTCAAATGAGGTGAGACTTGTTTATCAGGGAGTTAAAGAAAGGTAAGGAAATGCGCCCGAGTGTGTTTTTCATCGTGTGTGTTTTTCATCCCAGAACATGGTTAAGGAGGGGGGCTGGGAAGCTGCGTGATGTTTTGTTTTTCAAGGGCTGGGAAGCTGCGTGATGTTTTAAGGACACGCTGATATTATAAACATGTGTTAAAGGAGGTTTCAGTGTTTTTGTGTCCCAATGGTTTGTTTTAACTCTTAAAATCAATCTTCCAAAACATTCTTCCTGTGAAAGCATTAAAATCTTTATTGACTACAGGAAATGTAAGAATTATACCAGGCATGATCTTAGAATTAAAGTTACTTTCGTGTAGGGTTTATTATTTAACTTCTAATTAACCGTTTTCTTCCATTTTATGTTTCTTTTCTCAGATGCACCTAATCAAAGATTAATAATAAAGATTAATACAGAACAACTTTGGCCCACAGGAAAGTTTAAACATCTCTGGATTATATATATATATATATATATATATATATATATATATATATATATATATATATATATATATATATACACATATGTCCCATATTAGGGAATATACATGCACTATATATATTATATATATATATAATATTATATATATATATATATATATGAGTATATATATATAATATATATATATATATATGTATGTGTGTGTGCGTGTGGATATATTATATATATATATATATATATCTATATATATTATATATAGTATGTGTTTATGTGTGTGTTTGTGTTTTTGTGTGTTGTGTGCTTGCTTGCTTAACATGTTTGCACCCCCTTGCCCCCTTGACAGTTACTCATCTAACCCCCTTGACAGTTACTCATCTAACGTTGTGTCTCTTCATATTCAATTATTGTGCAACATTCATATTCTAGTGTTAATTTTTTTTTTGTCCTCTTCTCTTATTTTTCACTGTAAGGATTGCTTTAATTTCTCTCTAGTGCTTAGTACAGTGACAATGAACTTAACTATGAATGGAAGGAATACAAGTTTAAAGCCACTGCATTTAACTGTAAAGTGCTTTGAATGTTGTTACACATTCATCATGATAAACACTCCTTCAAAACCTTTCTATTATTATAGGCCTCTGCAAAAATCCTTCTTCACTACTACTTAGATGGCTGTCCGGCTTGGGCTTGCGCTCTCGCTATGGCTTTTCCTGATGTGTGTGCCGTCATGTCCCGGACATGAGCCAGTAGACCTGAGTGCTTTCCAGCCACAGAGCGCGCTCACAGACATGGAGTTTGTTAGTGTGAGCTCTTATCTCGGCCCGGGGAACACGGATACCCGCAGCAACAAGGAGCTCCCCATCCTGCTGTGGTGGAGTGCCAACCTGTTTCCACACTTCCCAGGGGATACGGAACGTGTGGACTGCGCTCGCTCCTCCTGCATGGTGACACAAAATCGCAAGGTCCTGCTTCACCGGCGCACGGCCTCCATTATCTTTTACGGCACGGATTTTCGTGCGTATGAGGCGCCTCTGCCTCGCCTGCCGCACCAGACGTGGGCTCTCTTCCACGAGGAGTCACCGATGAACAACTACCTACTGTCACATGGGCCTGGAATCCGCCTTTTCAATTACACAGCTACCTTCCGCAGGGAGTCGGACTATCCGCTCACACTGCAGTGGCTGCCATCACTTGATTACTTGCTGCAGCCTCCTTCTGTCTCTCTTGAGGAGAAGAACCGCTGGAGAAACGCTGGCTTGGCTTCGGTGCTGTACATGCAGTCTCACTGCGATGTGCCCTCAGACCGTGACCGCTATATCCAGGAGCTTATGAAGTACTTACAGGTAAGATTGAATCGGATGCTTTTTTTTTTGTAATTTATTTATTTATTTATTTATTTTCTTGGTTATATCGGACTGGAAAATAACACTTTTTTGCACTAATTGTGATTTATTCTAGTTTTTAAAAAGATTGTATTCTTATATTATTCTGTTATTAGAGGTCGATTGATTAATCGCTTTTTCTGATTAATTGGCTATTGTTAAATTATTCATATCAAGTTTTTCCAGGTAGCATCAGCAGCTGAGACAGTACGCTGCAATTACAAGAACGTCCTCTAGAGGCGCATCACTGACACTACGTGTTTTTACACAAGACTGCACAGATAGCATTGTACTTTATATTTATAAAATCTTTTCATTATGATTTCTTGTTATTTTTTATATTTAAATCGGTTGTTTTCGTAATAAATTTCTTTTTATATCTAATTGGTTATCTATTATATTATATACTATTATATTATATACCATTTATCACTTTAGAAATTGCTAAATCATGTTATATTTGCTCATTGGTCATGTTCATTTGGCACCCCCCCCCCCCCCCCCTCGCCCCGCTGTATTGAACACATTTGTGCTCTGTTTGCAGGTGGACTCATATGGAAAGTGTATCAACAACAAGCCCCTGCCTGAGTATCTAGAGGACACCAGCACTGCCACAGGTGAGGATCAGCGCTTCATGAGCTTTGTGGCCCGCTACAAGTTCCACCTCGCTCTAGAGAACGGTCTCTGCCCTGATTACATGACTGAGAAACTGTGGCGGCCCATGCACCAAGGATGCGTTCCCATCTACAGAGGCTCATCCTCTGTTGCAGACTGGCTCCCGAACGATCATTCGGCTATTTTAATAGACGATTTCGCCTCTCCTCAAGAGCTAGCAAGGTTCATTATGGATTTAGATAAAGACGACTCGAAGTATTTGCACTACTTGGAGTACAAGAGGCCAGGAAAGATAATGAACCTCCGCCTCCTAGAAGGGCTTCAGAACAGAGAGTGGGGCATCAATGACATGAGCAAGCCTAACTACCTGAACGGCTTTGAGTGTTTTGTGTGTGACCAGGAGAACGAGAGACTGGCGGCAGCCAAGAAGCACAGACGAGAGCCTGAGAAATATCCAGCACCTCAGCCGAAGATGGCCAACAACACACACATGGGGTGTCCACTTCCCAGCCCTGGGTATGGAGCCATAGAGGACATCGACCCCAATGATGGGTAACTTAAATTTATTTATATATTTTTCATTTCATACCCAGACATGTAAAGATGCTAATGTTAATGACAATTTTAAAGGCTAGAACTCCAAGAGTAAGTTTAGTGAAGCTGTAGAGGTGTCAAGTACAAATATTTACTCAAGTAGACATTTTGGGTATCTTTATTGGAGTAGTTATTTTTCAGCCGACTTTTTACTTTCTACTCCTTACGTTTTAAAAATACACTCATTACTCCTATTTCATTCTGAGTCAAATATATATGATATATAGATATATATATATATATATATATATATATATATATATCTGTATATGTGTGTGTGTGTGTGTGTGTGTATATGTATGTATGTATGTGTGTGTGTGTGTGATAGATATGATATATATACATAAATACATACATACACACACACACACACACACCACACACACACATATATATCTATATCTATCTCACACACACACACACACATATACATAAATACATACACACACACACACACAACACATCATATATATATATATATATATGTGTGTGTGTGTGTGTGTGAGACATTATATATATATATATATATATATATATATATATATATATAAAACTAGATAGAGTAATGAATGTGAATAGATTGTTTGACCCTCTGCAATGCAGTCAATTTCAACCTGTTCACATTCAAGGAGGAAAACATAGCAGCTTTGTGTAAACTGCAAACTGAGTAGTGTTAAATATTTATCTCAAAAAGAAAAAAAAAGCTATTTCTTTCTTTACTGCTGATACAGTGAGCCGTCATGTCAATTTAATATGGCTTGCTCAACTGAGATGAGGGGGCAGGTTCTTCATTTTTTTCCGGTCAGGGGTTTGGAGTTCTGAGCTCGAGTTGAAAGCAGCATTATAATGGCTATTGCAGAAAGACCGGGCAGGTTTCCCTACTCACTGCTACTCTGTGAGGAGGGACATTAAACATTTAAAAACAGTCCTGCCTTGTTTTGCTGAAATATATTTATGTATATAGCGAGGTGTCAAACTATGATCTCGACTCCTAGAATTTTTCCGTGGTTACATCCATCTGACTGGTTGTAGGCTGTTCTCCCCCTCTCCCTTCTCCGTACTTGTGTCCACACATGTAGATAGGTGTATTGTGAGTCAGCTTGATCATGTGTCTCATTTATGAATGAGCTGGGTGATGTCATAAACTAAATCTCAAATTTGGAATCTATAGCATAAAATTTTGTCCAAATCACCGCTTGTTTGCGTTTCAGCTGGCGTCAGATGTGGCCGCAAGACTACTGGCAGAGTCTGGACCAGGCAGAGGGACTTGTGTCACTGATTCATCACAACGAGTCTGACCCCGGACTGCTTTGGCAACATATTCACAGAATGGCGGTGAGCAAGGGCAGCCAATGACTTGAAAGCACCTCTAGGAAAAGAGAGGCGCTTACCACAGGAGATTATTATTTTCTAATTATTATTTATTTACTTTACCAAACAAACTCATACCAAAGATAATTTTTGATTTATGTCGCTTGGTGCCAAAGCAAACAGGAAAAATGTGTATGTATGTATATATATATACACACACACACACACACACACATATGTGGTGTGTGTGTGTATGTGTGTATATATATATATATATATATATATATATATATATATATATATATATATATATATATATATATATATCTCTATATATATATATAGTGCTGTGTGTGTATATGTTTGTGTGTGTGTATGTATATGTATATATATATATATATGTGTGTATATATATGTATATGTGTGTGTGTGGATATATATATATATATATATCTATACACACACACACACACGTACACTTTTCCTACTGGCTTACTGTATAAAGGGAATACTTTTGCTGACAAACATCTGTTTTTATATATATATGATGTTTTTAGTCAGCAAAAGTATTCCCTTTATACAGTTTGCATGCAGGTGAGTATTTTGTGTTTCACACTATTATAAACAGGATATTTAAATCATTTGGAAACCCATTCAAACCTGATCTGCATATGAATAAGATCATTCTGTTTATCTGTGCAGATGTTATGAACAAGCCCTTGCGTGTTTTATGAATAATTTATATGTGTATATATATATATATTTTTTTTTTTATTTCCACGATGCCGAACTTGACATTTAAAATTCAGCTGCTGTTCTTGTCAAATAGAAAACCGTTTTGTGTCTTCCAGGCAATTTTAAATGTGCACGTCAACATTTTGATACCTGTATTCTATATAATATTTATTTTTTACCTTTTTATAAAGACCAACAATTAAAGATATTTATATTCTATAAGCTTTTTTCCCCCTTGTTGTAAAAGGTGAACAAACAAAGCAGGCATATTACAACCCCAACATTTATTCACAGTGTTTGAAAGTATTTTTCTTATCCTCAGAAGAACACACCGGTGGGGAATAAAGGGACTAAATTGTAGCAACAGTGAAAACCCACACAACTCTGATGCTGAAGGCACTTTTTACAGGAACATGAAAGCAGTTAGGACAAAAAGAAAAGTGTTTTTGGAAATGTAAACGAATTCAAACGTCACTTACATACATTCCAGTGGAGTCAGAAAGGGGGATAATCCTAGGAATTAAACCGTTTCAAGAGGCACATTGGTTTAACGGTGTTCACCGTAGTAAAAGCAATCGATGCAACCTCGCTTTAAATAACATTTGCATAACAGCTCTCACAGTGGACCATCCCATGGTGCCAAAACATACTGTGGATGAAATCTCCCATTGGCTTACTGCAGATTCCACACTGAGGAAGAAAAAGAACGTCACTTAACAATGAAATAGTTCTAATTAGCCGTTTATCAAGTAAAGACCTGTAAATGCAGGAATTATAGTCTTATAAGATTGAATAATCCACAGCGACGTCTTGCATTATATTTTAATGCTCTGTGTGGCGGCAATAAAAACCAACACCAAGCTTAACCTTTGATCTCATACTTAAAATGTATAATGCACTGGAATGTACCTTGAAGCATTCAGGATGGCAGGAGATGTTGAGGTGGTCAATGGTGATCTTGGAGTCGTTTCCTACAGGACCACTACAGTACGTGCAGGCGCTCGTAGTCTCAGTGCTAAACAAGGGCAGGGGGGGGGTGGCGGGTGGAGGGAATACGGGGAAAAAAATTGCTTTTATTTAGTTAAAGTAGTATTAGACAGTTTCTGGATGTAACAATAGATTTGCATAATTGCACAGAAATGAACCGTTTCATAAATGACTCAAGGAATCACTCCGGAGAGACTTTTTCATTTAGCAAAAAAAAAAACATAATTCTGTTGCCATTCGAGCGGCCTGATTTGCATTAGTGTGCAGTTACCTGGCGGGGCTGCTGTATGCGTAACTACCAGGGCTGCTGTATGCGTAACTGCTGGCGCTCGAGGTCACATAATCATAGTCACTGTGGGCATAAAAACTGAGATTAGGCCTATTCCATACATCATAGCTTTTCTTTCCAAAACCATTATACCATGCGCTCCATTGCACTAAGTAATGTAATGAACATAACCGTCAGTACGATTGCTTTTGTGTCCCCATGATTAGTGCAGTAATACATTGGCCTGCTTTATTTTTACAGCCTCATGGGAGACTTTATACAGCCACAGAAAGCCTTGTTGTGCTGCTGGAATGTCGCTCCTCACCAAATAGCAGTTTCAGGGGCTTTTTTTATTTTTAGTAGACTGGATATGATCCAAGAAATGTTCATTATAAGGAGAACCGCCCACCAAAAATATGTAATAAATGAATATGACCTATTAATATTATTTAACCATACTAGCAAAATCATGTCTATTACAAGAAATGCTCTTTACATGTGGTAATAATTCTCAGACAAATGTGCTTTATGTATATAGATATAAAGAAGTAACTCACTCTTCATATCGGCTTGTGCTGTATCTGGGCAGATCAGATGAATTCACATACGATTTGACGTAGACTACGTTCCTACAAAAAAAAAAAAAAAAGAAAAAGAAGCAATAATAATTATAAATAAAAGGAGGAGAAGTAAAAGAAGTAAAGTATGACTAGAGCGCTAATTTTAACAGTATAATCATATAAAGACCTACTTTTTAGCTTCGGTCTCCAGCTCTGGGACGCTGCTTTCCTCTGTCCAGGTGTGGACAGTGTTAACACTGCTCAAAAATAAAACACAAGATAATAGCATTGTAGATCATTTTATATATATATATATATATATATATATATATATATATATATATATATATACATACATATACACACACACACATATATATATATATATATGTATAGAGAGAGAGAGAGAGAGAGAGATCAAATTCAAATTTTATTGGTCACATACACAGTCATACACAGTATGATATGCAGTTGAAATGCTTGGGCAGCTGCCCTGACCACCAGGAGTAGACTGTTTTAACAAAAGAGTAGATTATTTACAAAATAAATACAAATATAAAGTAAAATATAAAAAAAATATCAAAATATCAAATAGACTTTAAAAAAGGGAAAGAGAAAAATGAAAGAAATCCAGAAGAAATCTGTGTGTGCAAAGCGGTAACAAAGTCCAGGTTTGTGCAATAGGGTGGCTTTTAAAGTGGTGTGTGCATATTGTGTGTGTTGAGAGAGAGAGAGAGAGAGAGAGAGAGAGAGAGAGAGATCGCTTAGCACTTTACATTGGTTATCCGGTTTTATTGTGCAATTGTATTCTCATTAAGCAAAATGAGGTTAAAATGTTGTAAAATGGAAAGTAAACCCTCTATGATGACTGTTACGCATCACTGCATAATAGAATGGAATCCTACATTACAGCACAGTGAAATTGTTTCTTCGCATTTCCCAGGGCTGGGTCAGCTGTGATACAGCGCCCCCTAGAGCACAGAGGGTTAAGCGGCCTTTCTCAAAGGCCCCAAGCATGGCAGCCTGGCCATACCAGGCCTCGAACCGCGGACCTTCCAAATCAATAGCCCAGCGCCTTAAACCACTGAGCTACACCCCTCCCTACAAAAACAATCTGGCAGAAACCTTTTTTTTTTTTAACAATCATTGGTGATCTTTTGTTCTTGGCTGTTAACACACACAGATCTAAACGTTCTACACTGGGCTTTTATAGAGGTCAGACTTGTTGATGATCAATTAATTAAGGGCATTAAATTAGCAGCACATGGCTGCTACTTGGCCCTTTAAAACCTGCAGCAGCGAATGTGTCCTCGCACATGCTGCCTCCATTTCGGCTTTATTTCTGTAAAATAATTAGCGTCGCGTTTCGTTGCTCATCTGCGAGGTGATAAAGACCAGATGTCCTGATACATCATTCAAATATTCCTCACAGAATCCAATGCTTTTCTCATCTACATTTTCAATCATGTGTCTGGTTCTTTAGTTGTTTTTACCAAATGTTGGAGGCATGGCAATGCTTCTGTCCACATGAAGATATGCTTTACATGGGTTTGCATCAAGATGCAAGGGATGAATCCCCACCTCTTTACTCTACCCTATCTCAGGCGTCTATGGGCATTAAGGCAGGATACACCCTGGATGGAATGCCAACCCATCACAGGGCGCACACACACACATTCATACACTAGGGACAATTTTCCAAGGTGCCAATCAACCCTACCGTGCATGTTTTTGGACCGCGGGAGGAAACCGGAGAACCCGGAGAAAAACCCCCTGAGGCACGGGGAGAACATGCAAACTCCACACACACATGGCCGAGACGGGACTCGAACCCAGACCCTGGCGGTGTGAGGCGAATGTGCTAACCACTCAGCCACCGTGCCCCCGCATAATGAACATGATATCATTTATTGCTCTTTACAAGTGAAAACAATTTATATTGAACATAAGTCATTCTTCTTCTACCGCTATATCCGATCTTCCCTCGGGTCACGGGGAGTCTGTGCCTATCTCAGGCGTCTATGGGCATTAAGGCAGGATAAACCCTGGATGGAATGCCAACCCATAGCAGGACGCACACACACACACACATTCATACACTAGGGACAATTTTCCAAGGTGCCAATCAACCTACCGTGCATGTTTTGGACCGGGGAAAAAACCCTGAGGCACGGGGAGAACATGCAAACTCCACACACACATGGCCGAGACGGGAATCGAACCCTGGCGGTGTGAGGCGAACATGCTAACCACTAAGCCACCGTGCCCCTGAACACAAGTCATGTTCAACGTTATTGTTGGTTCGGCCCACGAACACACCTCAGGTTTCTCATGTGGCCATTTGGGAAATACAATTGCCCACCCCTGATCTACAGGTTACATTGGTAACCGACTTTACAAACACCCTTGTAGGTGAAGGATCAAAAATGTGCACTACAAAATCTAGTGGAACATGTTTGCAAAAAAAAAAAAAGATTAGAGCAGCAAATGTAGAATAGGATTTTGTTAAAACTAGGGCTGCCAATACGTTAAATCATTTAATCGTGCGTTAACTCGTGATTAATTAAAAATACCATAAAAGTATATATATATATATATATATATATATATATTTTTTTTTTTTTTTTTTTTTTTCAATGCTCTAACTGTAACCTATCATAGATGCGCGCTCCATCTACGCAACACTAACAGTCAAAAAAGGGATTAAAGTTGAACGTTTTACCATCTTTCCTTTTTTTTCTTATGTAAAAGTGAAACGTATAAAGATTACGTCTTGTTACAAATGTAAATGAATGTACGTTATGTACACGTTATACGTTAGCTACAGTTGTGCTCCGCTTAATATTATCACCAACAAATAACCGTTTTAAACTTAACTAAAGAATGTCACACTTGCGTGCATACATATTTTTTTTTTACAAACACACAACAAAGTTAATAGACTTACAGGCTTTTCCGAGGTAAACAATCCAAAAAACAAACAACCGCGTGGAGGAAATCTGGAAGTGTGATTGTTTCCTGGTGAATCGTTAAGTCACATGATCCAAATCAACCACTAAGGAAATAGCTTACAATGATCCATGTTCTTTTGTTATTACACCAAACCACCACCAGATGGCGCTAGAATTTAACAAGAATTTCTTGCTAAATAATTTCAATGCTTCAGTCGTGGTTTCAATTGCAAAATATGGAACGTGGCTCTTTTAAGAATTCTGTTCCGGTTGCTTTTCCGCATAAACTGGTGATACGTTTAGGTTATACGACAGCGTGCGGCATTCCCAAAAGAAAAACGCCCTTCCGTAAGGTTCCATATAGCGAGGAGCTCATATCTGTTGTGAATGGGTAGCTAGCAGGCGGAATTCAAGGAAATTTAGTGTTTGTGGGTGTTTGTTGTTGGTCTCTTTTTATATTCCATCCTAACGTTACAAGCAGTAAGCTTGCTGAAAAACGGTCAATGCTGAAATTACGGGGTCTTGTTCATTTGCCAACACAACGCAGAGCGATAGTAATGCACGCTGCGCCAATCGTGAATTTGCGTAACTCGTTAATAACGTTAGCCCTAGTTAAAATACAAATTTTATGATCGAGTGTCCATCGTCTTTTGCACACATACCCCAAAATATACAACACAATAAGAGTGAAAACAAGGCAGCACTAGATAAACATTGTGTGCGAAATAAAAAAAAAAAAATTACGCTCACCATCCATTTTATTAGGAACAGCTGGTCCCTTGTTCATTGCCAATGCCATAGCCAAGTGGTACAATGCGTACGATTATGAATAATCAGCAAAAGAAGAGGGAGAGAATAGGATCCGACTTAATGCCGTAGTTTGTGAACGTTTCGGAAAAATCTATTGGGATTCTTTTTTTTTTTTCCCCACCCACGTCTCCCGAGTTCACACAACGTCGTCGATGAGAGCAATTCAAGGATAATTACCAGTCTGCTTTGAACAGGAGGAGATTTATGGTAACTCAAATAACCACTCAATACATCTGTGGTGAGCAAAAGAGCATCTTAGGATTCGCGCCACGTCAAACCTCCGAAGCAGACAAGCTACGATGATCACTCCTGTCGGCTAAGAACAGGAATCTGAAGCACCAAGAGCCGGACCACAACGAAAAAGTACAACGTGAACACCGTCTGCCGCTCTTGACCTGAACGTGCTCCTGCCGAATGAAAGAGCAAGCGTTCCTAATAAAGTGATCAGTGCACGTATATAGATATTTAATAAGGGAAGGGGTAGAGCAGTCGTTAAGGCCACTACTGAGCACCTTGGGCAAAGCCCTCAAACCCTTTACATCATTGTTATGAAATCCATAAAAGGCTTTTTACTGCATATCAACGTGTATCGGACCACGATCTGGCCCCCTAAAAAAAAAAATACACGACCCGAACAGGGAACGTCATTAAATGCGACCTAAACGAATGGCAAAATTGTGTTGTGTTGTGTTTACACACGCTGAACTTACTTCTCCTCTGGCTCTTCTTCCTGCTCAGGCTCACTGTGAAGACGAACAATAAAAATAAGGAGTTAATTAATGAATTAATTGAGCGAACAAACATCTCAATAAAGGGCAGCGGTTGGTGACTAGGGAAAAAAACAACAACAACCTTTATATCATTCATTCATTCATTCATCTTCTACCGCTATATTCGATCTTCCCTCGGGTCACGGGGAGCCTGTGCCTATCTCAGGCGTCTATGTACATTAAGGCAGGATACACCCTGGATGGAATGCCAACCCATCGCAGGACACACACACACTCATTCATACACTAGGGACAATTTTCCAAGGTGCCAATCAACCTACAGTGCATGTACCAGGACCAGGAGGAAACCGGAGAACCCGGAGAAAAAACCCCCTGAGGCACGGAGAGAACATGCAGAAACTCCACACACACACATAGCCGAGACGGGAAACGAACCCGGACCCTGGCGGTGTGAGGCGAACGTGCTAACAACCTTTATATCTATCTAATTTATTCTTTCTATTCATTTTCATGCATTCGCTTAAAAGCAACCAACCAGACGTTCATACGGGTAATGGCGACTTTGATTGAAGGCGCCGTTATTTTCACTCCAATTACGCCTTGCTTTTGCACTACATTAAGCAGCTCCTTTAAGACCCACATAATATGTCCTGATAAGAGTAAAGGCAATCCCCCCCCATCTTCCCCCCACCCCCGACATGTCATTTCGACAATACTGAAAGCAATTGCGTGCGGCTTACCTGTCCTCCGCCGCGTTGTCGAACGTTGGAACCGCCCACTTATCCCACGGCGAGCTATTTTTCGAGGACCTGGTTTCAGGAGACATGGAGTTGTTAAAAAAAAAAAAAAAAAGAGGATTTTCCAGTATATCCTATATAAAGGAAACCGGTAGCAGTAACTTGATATGTAGCAAAGAGAAGAGGCCTTTTGGTGAAGTCTAGACTGGCTATTTTTATGACAGAACCGGCGTACAATCAGTTCTAGGTCAGCAAAGCCAAGTGTGGTCATTAATAATACAAGCAGTGACTATTGCAGTGTGTTGAGGCAAGAGAAAGAAATTGGAGGAGGGGGGAAAAAAAAGAATGGGAAAAAAAGAAGGAACCGAGCTGACTCACTTCTGCTCGAATGTGACTGTAACTGTCTGCTGCGGTTGGCCGGCGCTGCGGGAAAGACAAAAAAAAAAATATCACAATAGTAGTCAATTATTTAGAATGGTAGGTTTTTAAATAAACGCAGGGTTGCATATCCGGAAAACGTGCGGTATATTGTTTTGTCAACATCTATCTCCCCTCCCCTCCCCTGTTATCCTGCGCCTAAGCATCATCATCATCATTCAGCAGTCATTCTGTCTGCACACGTACCTGTCGGACAGAAGAGGATCAAAGAGCTCTACAGAGCTGCCAGAGAAAGAGAGAGAGAGAGAGAGAGAAGGTGTTGCATTTGTAATAAGTGCGATGTGAACACGGACGCTTGAATGCACTGCCACCTTTAAGCCCAAATCATTACCTCTTTGTGGACTCTGTCGCTATCGGGATCGGATCGAACGGATCGACAGAGCTGAAGCACAGAAAAAAAAAAAAAAAAAAAAAAAACAATTTCACACCGGTTCACCCTGAAAGGCGAGAAAGCACTTTGCGCTCATGCAAATGAAATTGTGATGCGATTGTTAATAGGGGACTCCACTCGGGCTCCGCTCGATAGGCGCATTCTCATCTATTACCGCTGCCTTCGGATCTTTTTCCGGGCGCGTGCAAATTGTTCGTAATGCGGCGCGACGCACAATTGGAATAAATCTCAATTAAAACGCTATGAGTCCAATATGAGGGGAAAACGAGCTGATGGATTGCATGATGAACAGAATGAGAGAGAGAGAAAAAAAACACACACACTAATGAATTAATTACAGATGAAATGAAATCGTATGAAGCCGTACCCCTTCTGGACCGTCTTGGTCTGGATGATAGTTGTCGTGGTCTCCACTTTGCTTTGTGTTTTCTCTGTGCTGAGTCTGGGGGTGGGGGGTATGTTCAACGGGTGTCTTTGTTATTTATTTATTTTATTTATTATTTTATTTATATTTTTTAAACCTATAATCTGTAGCAAACACAAAACAATAATGCTCACTTGTCCTTGTTGGTGTCGATAGGGATGACATCATAGGCTAGCAGATCCAGAGATTCACTAGTCTTCTTTGTTTGGGGCAATGAACTAAGAACAGAGGAATATTTTCATGGCATGCTACGACTAGATACACTGACCAGGCATGGACACCAATCAAGCATAACATTACGACCACCTGTCTATTGTGCTGGTTTTCCCAAACAGTCCTGACCCGTCAAGTAATAACAGCATTAACTTCTTTTGAATCAGACCACACATGTGGGCCTTTGCTCCCCACAAGCATCGGTGAGCCGTGAGGCCACTCATGACCCTGTCGCCGGGGCACCACTGTTACGTCCCTGGAACCCCTTTGACCAGTGCAGATTAGGTACACGCCAAAAGAGCTGGCGTTTTTGAAATGCCCCCATCCAGCCGTCACAATTTAGCCTTCGTATAACCCGCTCAGATCCAACATTTTAGTCCAATTTTTGACAAACTCTAGGGAAGAATTGTAGTGATATTTAAATAAATAAATGATATTTAAATTATTTACGTAGCGTGTCATTTGTCGCGATACTGAAATCACAGAAAGTGTATTTCCGGATTTACGAGGTATCTTTTAACGATAACGGTAATAATTTCAACATTAATTAACGTCAAGTGAATAACATTCAAGCATGAAGAAAAACACGATTATGAGCGAGACTTTGCAGAGACGCAGGTATGAAGACGCCTTCCTCTCTAAAAAACATCATGTTTACAACAGAGCGCCGTCTGCTACCGGGGAAACCGCAGTTGGCTGGTTTACTTGGTCGGAATATGGGCCATTGATTAATAAATAAGTGTTTCGATTGTTGTTTAAGCGACAATTAAATTGGACACATTTGAGCATATTTAACACAACAAATATACCAATAATTGTTTAAAAGATACCGTGTAAATCCAGAAATGATTGGTGTATATTGGCATTATAGAGGTGCATTTTTAAACATTTGTTAGTGGATAGCCTGAAGCGTTCCTTATAACGCATCCGCATATAGGTGTGGCTTTTGTTTACTGAGCTCATGCGGTAAAATAATTAATAATTATAGCGATACGTGTAGCAATAAATTCATCCAGGCTCATTATGAGGCTCATTTTTGTCATATATCACTAATACATGCTTCTTACCAATATTTTATCTAACATCATCATATAATTTATAGAACACCTGAATTGCAATCGTTCACAAAATCATATTGCAATCTTATTCTATCAAGTGTCCACAAACATTTGACCACATTGCATATCTTTATTCATTTATTCATTCATCTTCTACCGCTTTATCCGATCTTCCCTCGGGTCACCAGGAGCCTGTGCATATCTCAGGCGT
>JACRUU010000004.1:4749634-4752134 GCA_030449085.1 Kryptopterus vitreolus
TACAGGACGTCATTTGTATTCTGTCGGAGATTTCTCTTCACTGAAACCAAGAAATCTGCCCCAGCTTAACAAGACCCTGGTGACTCTGCGAATACATATTTCGCCAAACTTTGAAGTAGAAAAGCTCGAATGACCTCCATGGAGCTCCGACCCTCAACCCCAGCGATAAACCGCACCCCGGGATTTTTCACCCGACACTCGTACCTGACCTCGCTAATGCTCTTGTAGCCAAAACAAAACAAATTCTCATGCTTCGAAAACCTAGAGAAGAATTGAGAACGTATAACCAAAAAAAAGGGGGGGGGGGGGGGGGGGGGGGGGGGGGGTGGCGGGAAGGCAATTATAAAAACAGCCCAATCGTCAATAGATTGCATCGAACATCATGGAAATACTTCCTTCTATTGTGACTCCTCACACAGATAAGGATTTGATTATCTACTTTTCTTCCTTTTCATTTTTGCAGGACAGATATTTACTTGACAGATGAAATATTCATTCATCTTCTACCGCTTTATCCGATCTTCCTCGGGTCACGGGGAACCTGTGCCTATCTCAGGCGTCTATGGGCATTAAGGCAGGATACACCCTGGATGGAATGCCAACCCATCGCAGGGCACACACACACACACATTCACGCACACATTCATACACTAGGGACAATTTTCCAAGGTGCCAATCAACCTACCATGCATGTTTTTGGACCGGGGGAAACCGGAGAACCCGGGGAGAACATGCAAACTCCACACACACATTCCCGAGACGGGAATCGAACCCGGATCCAGGCGGTGTGAGGCGAACGTGCTAACCACTAAGCCACCGTGCCCCGCCAGATGAAATATGTGCAAAAAAAAAAAAGAGTTAGGTTTTCATAACTATATAGAATTGTCGTTATGTCGGTGTTACTGTGCAATCAAGAGCAATGAGTTAATCGGGAAAGTCAAGAAAATTATTTACCCCCCTGCCAGCTGGTCAGTGGTGGTAGAAATGGGATCCACCAAATTCTGAGTGCTAAAAATTTCAAAAACAAACAAACAAATAAATAATAATGTTAATTAATTGATTGATGAATAATATAAATACGCAAGAAAATATTAATATGTGCATATGTTTGCGGTTGAAACGAAACCTTCACCCGTCGCCAATCAAAACATGAATAGACCTCTACCGCCATCTTGTGGCAAGTTCGGCAACAGGTGTAAGGTGTATTTAAGCAGTAGAAATGCATCAAAATTCAGCACCAGCATTTTTTCTGCGTGATGGATTTAGTGTTATCGGCTTGATAAATATATATATATATATTTTTTTTTTTTTTTTTTTTACAAAGAAAGAAGACACACTGACCTCTCAGACAGATCCAGAAGATCATTATCACTCAAGGCGCTGCTCTTCTCAAGCGGCTTTGGGGTGCTGAGTAAAGAGAGAAGGGCGAGAGAAAAGACACTGTCGGTAAATGATAAGAACGCAGGCTACAGTTCATTATCTTGAATGTCATTGCAGTTTAGTGTTAATCTTCTAAACAATATCTCCCAGCACATACTGCTGCTGCCAACACCGCACTTATGCAGGTTCGTTATGTTCTTAATGTCACGACAATTATGCATAAATGTGGCATTTTAACAAGTGCATGCAGGACACACGATTAATAAGTGTAAAAATTCATGATTCGTGCATAAAATGACAATATATGGCTCCACACCACATGATTTTATATATATATATATATATATATATATATATATATATATATATATATATATATATATATATATATATATATATATATATAATATTATCTATATATATCTTAAGCCTTGCACCAATAACATGTTTACTTAATGAGCAGCACAATGTACATTTCACCTCTTAGAGCTTTATTTGATCCTGGAAAAGCTTTTAACAACTATGTATATATATATATAGTTTTTTTAATCACTTCATTTGGAGCGTCCACCGTACCAGACCTTGAGAATGTTGTTGCCATAGAAACAAGAATGTGTTCGTATAAATTAGACACAATAACACAATAATGTGTTCGCATCACTGCGAAATTAATCTCACATCAGGGGGAATAGGACTGCACAGGATGCGTATACGGTTTTAAACGGTTGTAATAAGAATCCCAGCAGGAATGCATGATCTATAACTATTTCATTAATAAAAATTTTTAAAAAAAAAAGAACCTGGCTTTAGGTGTGGCCTCTGGCTTGGCTTTGGCTTGTGGAGTTGTGGATGGGGCCACAGCGGGAACGGCTGGAGCGACTGGTTCAGTGGCGCTAAAGAGAAACAGACAACATACCAGAGCATGCTACATGTCAACATGTCAGTGTAGATACGCCGTCGCGGATGGCATTCGTTACACAAATTCTGCAAATATTGCCTCTCATTGTTCGACAAATCTTCTGGCACGCGCGTACACACCCAATCCTAACACGTATATATTCAATCTGAAATCATGCCGTTTGCTTTATGAAGGTGTCATAAGGAATAATAAGGAATCGGC